>PVJN01043066.1:0-17966 GCA_004026805.1 Lasiurus borealis | reverse complement strand
TCTTCCATAAAATACCACGGCCTGGGCTAGTCTATTTTGAAGAAATGTTGTTAGAAGTTTAAGTTTAAAAAATTTGACTCTCAAAAGAAATTTCAATCATTGTACTATTGATATTTGACTAATGAGTTTGCCGACCACTGGTTTAAGATATCCAGTCTGTAGTTCTTTGTTATGGAAGTCCTGGAAAGCTAATACAATCTATTCATAGTTTTTATAACTATTCCTGGATTAGCCTGCATGGACATTCACCATACACCCTTTCACCAGCAAGCATGGCAATGATTGTTATCCTTGAACCTCATCAACAGAAGGTATTTGTTAAATGTCTGGGTGGCTCTCCTCAGAGGTGATAAATGATACATCAGTGCAGTTTTAATTTATGTTTTTCTTTTCATGAGTGAGTATCTTGTCATATGAAAAACGGTAACAAGTATCTTTTTTTTTCTATGCATTCTCTCTTTATAACTTTTGCTATTTTTTGTTTGTTACTGTAATTTTTGTCCCAATTTATAATGATTAGTGCTTTGTGATATGCATTACAGATATCTTTTCCAGTTTATCATTTGTCTGTTGAAATACCAGCTTGATAAGTTTTTGTTTAGAGTAATTTATTAATCTGCTGTGTGGCTTCTAGAATTTGAATCATATAGAGAAAAGTTTCTTCACTCTAAGTTTATAAAGGAACTCACCCATGTTTTCTCAGAAATTTTTTTTCTTCATCATAGCAGTTCACTGGAAAACTTCAAGTTAGATCCAACTTTATCTTTTTCCATATGGTACACAGTTTATTTCAACACCATTTATTCTTAAAATGTTACCTTTATCATATAATGAATTTTCATTATATTTTTATCTAATTCTGTAAAATCTATTCTGGTTCATTGGCCTGTCTTTCCATTTGTGTGCCAATAAAACCTGTTTTAATTCAGAAGTTTTGTAACATATTTTAATATGTAGGAAGGCTAGTCAATTCTCTACCCACTTTCTCTAATGAAGCTACTCTAATTAAGCCTCTGTCCCCATTACTTTATTAAAATTGCTCTTATCAAGATTTCCAGTGGTTTCCATGTTCTTAAGACAAATGGTGGGTTCTCAGTCCTCATCTAACTAAACCAGTCAGTAATATTTGATATAGTTGGAAAGCCCTCCTTATTAAAATTCTTTCTTCAGGAATAGCTTTCTTTTCTTATTTCACTGGTTGCTCCTTCTTCATTTCCCTTTCAGTCTTTTTCATTCCTCTGACCTGCATGTGCGCTATGTGTCCTATGGCTTAGTCTTATGACACCTTTCCACCCTCTCCAAATGCATTTTCTAGGCGATCTCATTAAGGAAGAGGGCTTTAAATGCCATCTGTATCCTAATGATTACCACATTTTCTATTTCTAGCCAGGTTCTCTCTCATGAACTCCCAACTCATATACCCAATTGTTTACTCAACATTTCCCCTTGTACTAAAAATTACTCTCCCCAAAACTGCTTCCCTCTACAAAATCTGTTTTTCTTTCAGTTGAACAAATCCAAAATCTTGAAGTAATCCTTAACTCTTCTCTCTATCTTATACCCCACATCCAATCCATTAGCACATCCTCTGAGCTCTAATTTCAGATTATTTCTGGAATTCACAGAATTCAACATCTCCACTGCCATGCACTGGCCCAAGTTGTGGTTATCTCTTGGAAGAATTATAGCAGTATTCTCCTACCTGTTCTCTCTGCTGCTCCTGTAGTCTATTCCTCCCATAATAATCAGATGGATTTTTCATAAGACATATCAGATCACATCACTTTTCTGTGTAAAACTCTCTATAGGAATGTCCCTTCTTGAACATTCAGAGCAAAGGTCAAAGTCTCCATCATGACCCAAAGGCTCAATATGATGTCCATGATGACCTCATCGTCTACCACCTTTGCCCACTCCCTTAGAGCTGAAAAGCCTTGCCACTTGCTGTTCTCTAATATTTTATTTCATTAAATTCTCACAGCCATTAGCATCCCCATTTTGCAGAAAAGAAATTGAAGCATGGAGAGTATAAGGTTTTTCTCAAATCTGTACAGTTACTCATTAGTGGAAGAAACATTATAATCTAGATCCCTTGGGTGGTTAATTCTATCCTCTTTTTATTACAGACAGCACCTGGTTTTCAGTTCCACCTCTATTGTTGTGCTATTTAGAGCACCTTTCTGGGTAACATATCTTGGCTTTAGTTTATTCATTAATGAGGACTTTAGACCAGTGATCTCAGCGTTTCTACACTTACATGCTTTGTAACTTCATGACTTTGGAAGAATCACCAGTAATGCTTCAAGTGAGAATGTTAGTGATTGTGATAGACGAGGTGTACATAGAGCAAAACTTGGGCAGGAATTATAGAGAGGAAATCTTACTATTGCATAAGTGAGGAGGTATCGAAGACTTACTTATGATGACTTAGAGATTCCTTCTAGGCCTGCCTCTCTTTGACTTAGATTTTTTCAACTCAGTGTATACATGTGGATAAATCAACCTGTCTTTATAGACTCTTCTCACAATCTTCATCAGATAGGTTCGGAGACAGATGAAAACTTGTTTTTAAACTCTCAAGCTCAGAGAACCTTCTGTTTTCATCTTTTAAACTTAGGAGTTTTGTCTAGCTCAGTGGTCATCAAACTCATTAGTTAACAGAGACAAATATCAACAGTACAACGATTGAAATTTCTTTTGAGAGCCAAATATTTTAAACTTAAACTTCTTCTAATCCCACTTTTTCAAGACAGACTTGCCCAGACCATGGTATTTTGTGGAAGAGCCACACTCAATGGCCCAAAGAGCAGCATGTGGCTCACGAGCCATGGTTTGCCAACCATGAGTCTAGTTACTTATCTCCCTAATTCTGCCTACGCTCAGGTACATCTATAACACACTATCTCAGAATCAAACCAAGTAGAAAGTGGGAGATGATACTTTTATTCCTGACTCTAAATATACCTTCCTCCTCCTCACCTGAGGAAGTTTGTCCTCAGCTTGTACAAAATTTATCAGATGGCCATGACATCACTTCTCCTGGTTTTAGTTCTCCACCTGCCATTGTCTTGTGGTGCCATCTGATTTGCCAAAGCCAGGTCTTCCCCAACTTCCTTCAGTCTTGTGCCTTTAGTCTCCTGCAGTGCTGTTCATGTTCCCTATAGGAACTTGGATAAGTTTTCTAGGGACTGGAAGAGAAAACAGTTGGAGAGAAGAAACATCACTGCTCCATGCTTCTGTGGTAGAAATAAAATTACAACTTTGAGTTGCACAGGACTGGCCACTGTTCTGTATTGCCTTTCAATCACATTAAATCTGACTCAGAGTCTCATCCTACCTAGATGGCAAGAAATTAAAAGTCAGTTTTCATTTGTGATCCCTCCTCACCCTGCAGTAAGCAAGGTTCCATGGTTAGAGATATTACACGATCGAACCTGTACCCAAACCAGCCTTCTAAGAGCCACACAGCTGCCACATACAACTGGCCCAGGGGTGGTATTCCCCCAGATGGTGATGTGAGTGAAAACTCTGGAGATGGGCAATTACTTAATAAAACCGTACATATAATATTAATTCCACGAACAAGGCAGTAAGAAAATAAATAAATCTCTATATTCTTTCTTATACCAAGTCGACTCATCATGCGTACTTCCCTTTGAACCCAGGCCAAATGCCTGAGTCTATGTTTTCTGTGACCTGCACAGGGTACATTACACAATAACATGGGAAAAGAGATTTCTTTTTTAAAAATATTTTTATTTTTTACAGAGAGGAAAGGAGATGGATAGAGTTAGAAACATTGATGAGAGAAAGACATCGATCAGCCGCCTCCTGCATGCCCCTTACTGGGGTTGTGCCCGCAACCAGGATACATGCCCTTGACTGGAATCAAACCTGGGACCTTTCAGTCCGCAGGCCAATGCTCTATCCACTGAGCCAAACTGGTTTCAGCAAGAGATTTCTTTGTTATAACACGTCATAACCCAGTTAGTCTTCACACTACCTACCCTAGTAGCTAGGAACTATTGTTTGCTCTATTTCATAGAGATACAGGAATAAGTGACTGGGGCAAGGCCAGGATTTCAGCCAGGCTGCTATGGCCCAGGGTTCATGCCCTGAACATGTAGCACTCTTTGTTCATCTCACCTAAGCCAAAAGTATCTGAGACCTCATGGCTCTCACTTTCCAATAATGGAGCAAAGGCAGGGGTGGGTTCTGTCGCTTGCTCATGATTTCTCAGCTGCGAGAGTGAGAATGGAGCCAGTATCTAAGGTCAGGCCTTTTCATTCCCATCACCCTCACTATTTATTTCTCTTTAGTCCTTAGTCTTCTTCTTGGTTCATCTTTTTTTTTTTTTTAATCAGATTCTCAAATAGTAACAGGGTACCTGACTGTGTTTCCTAGCTTGCTCTTCTATGCAGGGAATGTGAGGTAATGTGAGCAGAGGAGGGCCCCAAAGGGAGGCAGTGACTAAGGTCACCTCTGCCCATGTGTGCTCTGCCATCACCTTATTTCCTATTATTTTTAACCAGACACAGACCAACATGATGTAGACACATACCTAAAGGAACAGAGAGACATTCCAATGAGCACACCGAGAGAGAATATTCTGTCTGAAGGCCAGGCTATAAATAAACTGTTTACAGTACACATACCCTCCCTCATGCTGAAGGATCTCAGGAACAGAGGCAGAATTTAATCATTTCATCCTCTGCAGTGAAGGGCTCTATGGTTTAATATGCACACACCACAGATTTCAAACGTTGCTGCTGAAATTTAGTCTTCAACAAAAGCCTAGCTGTCTTCTTGACTTGAAATGTGTTCTAAAATATATAATAAAGGTCTATTGAAACCAATAAAGCATCTCTGGGAAATGCTGGTTTAACCCACACAGTCAATTCTCTTTTTCATAAATTCAATTTGTATTATTTGGTTGAAGAGACTGTTCTCTGAGCCCTGACATATGCGGGTGCTGAGGTTGACACTCAGCCCAGAGTTTGCATGGAAAAGTCACATAATTTATCTCATTTGTTAGGTATGTCAGGCCCTGCCTGGATCCAGACTCTGCATGCCTCTTCTGCCCACAGATAAAGCTGCTGGTCTGACAGTGTGGCCTTTCTCTAATCCCTGGCTCTAAGTACTAGTAACTGCAGCCTAACTCTGAATGGGCCAGGCATGGCAGGGGCCCATTCAGAGTTAGGCTGCTTCTGAATACACCCTGCTATTTGCTTCCAAGACCTAGTCCTTGTCCTCCTAGTGCTGAATTCCCAGCTCCTACATCCCTGCTTGCCTTTCTCCCAAGTTCCCTGCTTCTTCACAGAACTGAGAATCTTACCTGTTTATGCTCATCCTCCTCATCCCCAAATGCAGTATTCTCATTTTGACATCACGGATGTTTGGGCTCTGAGAACAGTCTGTTGGTTATAGAAATTCTGTTCAGGTAATCTTCAGGGGATTCTTAAGGGTAGTTGTTCTATAATTTAGTTGCATTTTTAATGTAGTCATGGCAAGAGGCAATCACAGAGCTTACCTACTTCATCATCTTGATTCTCATCAAGCAGGGTCACCTATACAATGTAGTTCTTTAAGTGCAATATTGCTGGCAAGTTTCAAATATGAAGACTCAACATTACCATTCTGGACAGTGGTAAGAAGAGAATAAATGGCTAGACTAATTTGACTAGATAGATAGTTAATCCATCCTAATGGGTAGGGTACAGAAAAGATATAAACTCATTATCATGGCAAAGACAGCCCATATTAGAAGTATATCTAGTTATTGAATTTCCATAAATACTCATTTAGTTCAGAACTTATGTCCCGTTGTTTTGTGGTCAATTGTTTTTGATCGGAAGCTCACCGTCTTTGTGTACAGAATTGACTTCTTTATAGTTTTTCTATCTTGGTGATGCATTCCTCCTCTTTGTCAGTCCCCTTTCACCTGTGTGCAAACATGCCCTGCCCAACACAATGTGCTAATTAATACTTTCCTGTCGAGTTTTGTATCATCTCTGTCAAAGCCTTAAAGGCGGTTATGTTTTTCCTGGTCACCATGAGTTTACTGTGAGAGGCCTATCAGCATTAGCTGAGACATATTCTAAGTGTCTACTAGGTGTCAGGCACTGGGGAAGCTAGATAATTAAAGGAGTTCCCATTCTTGAGGATTTCAGAGATCAGGAGGAAACTGCATGTTAACGAATGATTGTAATAAAATATGCACCTTGTATAACAGAAGTCTTTGAAAGCACAAAAGAGCAATTTTCCATTCATTCACACTTTATTGAGCACTATAAATGAGCTAGACAAACACTGTGTAGTGAGGAAAACTGATATTAAAAATAAAATTAAAAAATCAAATATAAGAAAAGCATTTATTCTGGCTTTTTTTTCTTATAAAACTTCTTTTTCTCAGGAAAGAAACAGAGAGAAATATTTTTATCTCTGTGTTATGTAAGTATTGTTTAGATTGTACCTTTTTAACCATTATTTATATTTGATTCTGATTTCATGAGCATGCTCAATTAAATTGGACAAATCCAAAGAAAGTCTCAATTATTTAATTGAGCATTTGTATTACAAATATTTATGTCTCTGGCCAAATTAATTAAGAAAGGGATCTAGTTAATAGAGAGTTGCAGTATGTATGCATAATATAATTTATTGATGAATTTTCATCCAAATACTAACACAATGAACTCTAAATGTTTTAAAATTAATCTTTTCTCCTATTGCTAATTTAAATGTTCATTAGTATCTTACAAGGCTTTGGAATACACATATATATATATATATATATACACACACACACACACACACACACATACATATATATATATATATACACACACATATAAACATATATATGTATTTTACAATATAAATATGGGCTAGTGGTGAATGTCATATTTTTTAAAAAGAAATAGCATCTTAGATTAACTAGCTTTTCCTAGCAAGTAAAAAATTATTTTTATTTTTCAAATTTGTTTTTAATTCAGTCTCACAGTAGTTCTATAAGGCTGAAATATTATTATACTAGTATTTTTTTCTTTTTACACATAGGTCAACAGAGAACAAAAGGTTAAGAATTTTCCTGGTGTTATGTAAAATAACTTTACCTGTGTGTGTGTGTGTGTGTGTGTGTGTTTTCCCCAATAAGATTTTAGCCTTTTAAATATTCGAACACCATCATTCTTATTTGTCTATTAGTTTAAAAACTTCACAGTTTGATATAATCAATTGTTATTGATTGTCTAGTAGGTATAGGATGGCAATTACAAAACAGGCAGCAAAATTGATTTCCTCAAGGAACTTACAGTGTAAATATTGACATATAAGATCACCTTCGCATGGGGTAGAATAATTATAATAGTTATCATGAAAAGTTGTTGGTTGTTCTAACCAATGAAAATACTATTGGTCAGAATCCACTCTATGGTTATTCCATTGCTGGCCCTAGCATCTATGTGATATAATGGCAAGAGAATGGACAAATAGACCAGTGGAGCAGAATGGAGTCCAAAAATATATCTACAGACATCTGATTTAAAACAAAAGGTGTCACTATAAATCAGGGAGAAAAGATGGTATTTTCAATAAATGGTGCTGAGGTATATGGATATTTATATAGAAATGAATTTAACTTGATACCTATCTATCTACACCATAGTATTTTGAGATGAATCATAGAGTAATTGTGAAAAGTAAAAAAATAAAGCATATAGCATATAGCAGATGATATAGGAGAGTATCTTTCTGTTCTTGGAGTAGGCAGCTATTTTAATAATATAACTCAAAAATATTAACCATAAAAAAGGTTTATTAAATGATATTTATTAAAATTAAGAAATTTTATTCACCCAAAGTGATCATTGCAAGAGTGCAAAAGTCATCACAGGTTGGGAATATTGCAGTGAAAATATCTGACAAAGAATTCATTTCAAAATATATAAAGAACATCTGTAAATCATTTTAAAAAAGCAGATGAGTGAACTAAAAGTAAAATGGGCAAATGATTTGAAAACAATATGCAAATAGCCAATAAACATAAGAAAATGTGCTCACCATCAATAGTCATCAAGAAAGTAAAAATTCAAAATGCAATTACAGTAGTAAAATACTATAAACCCTCCTGAAGCCCCAAATTAAGAGTTCCAATGATATCATGTGTCCTTGGGAATGCAGAGCAACTGAAACTCTTATTGCTGCTGGTGGGAGCATAAATTGGTATAATTGCTTTGAAAACTCAATAGTATCTACTCAATGTGTACATATGAAACAACAGATATGCAAACAAAAGTTCATGATAGCTTTTTTCACAATAGCCCGAAACTGTAAACAATTTAAATGCCTATCAGTTATGGAATGGGTAAATAAATTATAGAATATTCATACAATGGAATAATACACAGCAATATAAAAAATGAAATATTGCTATAGTTGTATGAACATGAATTAATCTCACAAACTATTGACAAAAAAAAAGCCTAACACAAAGTTCGTACATATTGTTTGATTCCATTTATATGAAGTTTTAAAACAGGCAAAGCTAATCAATGGTGATTTAGGTCAAAGAGTAGTTAGTTATCTCTAGATAAGTATATGGACAAAAAGGGTCATAAAAGTGCTAGTCTTCTAAGGGCATCTTTATATCATCCACAGTGCCATGTGTGTTAACAATGCACACTGTACATACATGTTCAAAAGATAAATGCAATCAAACTGTTTATATGGATGAGACGCAGCCACCAAGACAGGCGGGATCCCACTTATTGTGTTTTTTAGCCTACTTAGCAAGCTTCCCACTGCAAAGACACATTAACGTTAGTGGTTCTGAATAATGAGGCTGGGCCTGTTTAAAACAGCAGGCTGGCATCAGATGAAACATTTCCATATCATTCTAGATTAAATAAAACATTTACCATTTCATGCTTTCTTTCCTGGTAATTTTGCCCTGTTCTTCATGTTAGTGATTTGTTCCATATGGCCACTCATTTGGGATAATAACAGGCCAAGAGACCTGACAAAGGGAAATAAGGCCATACCTGATCACAAATATTCCATTAAGTTTTCTTGAGCTGTGGGCCTTGTAAAACTGTCAGTATCTTAAAACAAAGAAACTGAACTTGAGTCTACATATTAAGAATTCAATGACTGCAGTAGCCATAATCAATTATATAGTAGGTGAGCGACATGGCTATAAAGGGAGGCCACTGTCAAAATGAACTATTTTCCTTGTGTCAAGTCAAACAACAAATACTTTTTAGCAGCTATTATATGTACAGCCCTGGGATAAGTACTATGGGGTATATGGGAGAGAGGAGATATATTCTTTATACTTCAAAAATGTATAAAGTAGTTGGTGAAATAAAACATTTAAGAAGAGTAACATATAAATAGGACCAAAATGTGCTATAAAACTGCAGAAGTGGGAGGGGGCATTGCACTTGGAAAGCTTTGGGAGTTGGTAGGAGTCGAGGCAGGAATTACACATAGGAATTAAAGGTGGAGGCTGAGGCATGGAACATTCAGGAAAAACCCAGCCCCCTTTGTCTGGGGCAGGGTTTTTTTTTTTTGTTTTGTTTTGTTTTAATCTTAGCACTGTTGATGTTTTAGACCAGTGGTCGACAAACTCATTTGATCAACAGAGCCAAATATCAACAGTACAACGATTGTAATTTCTTTTGAGAGCCAAAATTTTTTAAACTTAAATTTCTAACATCACTTCTTCAAAATAGACTCACCCAGACCGTGGTATTTTGTGGAAGAGCCACACTCAGGGGGCCAAAGAGCCACAGTGGCTCCACAAGTCACTGTTTGCTGACCACTGTTTTAGACTATGGAATTCTTTGTTGTTGTGGGTAGTGTAAGATTTTTAACAGCATCTCTAATATCTACCAACTAGATTGCAGTAGTTTCCTTCTGACTTATGACAATCAAATATACCCTGGGGAGTCAAGTTGCCCACAGTTAAGAGCCAGTGTACTAGAGCAGTGATTGGCAAACTCATTAGTAAACAGAGCCAAATATCAACATTATAATGATTGAAATTTCCTTTGATAGCCAAATTTTTTAAAATTAAACTTCTTCTCATGCCACTTCTTCAAAATAGACTTTCCCAGGCCATGGTACTTTGTGGAAGAGCCACATTCAACGGGCCAAAGAGCCGTATGTGGTTTGCCGACTACTGTACTAGAGTAAAAGTTCACAGAGGGAAATAAAGGGATTTAAATGTCATAATAAGGAGTTTGGATTTTACTTTGCATACAACGTGAGGCAAAGGTAGGTTTACAATTGTTTGTATGGAAAATAATGAAACAATTAATAAATAATAATATATGAATAAACTTTGTGTTTTGCATATTCACAACTGTAAGCCTGCTTTTACCCCACCGTATATGACAGGGAGCCAATAAAAACATTTTGCTGAAGAATGTCAAAGCTGAAAATTACAATTTGAAGTTGATGGATATGATCAAGGTCCCTAAGGAAAACTGGGAGAAGGCATTGTGGGGAAAAAGGAAGACCAACCCAAATCTTATTTTAATAGTTCAAGCATGAAACAATGAAGGTTGGTGGTGCAGGGCTAGAGAACACAAGGGCCTATAGGCATGGTTAATGCCCTGCCACCTCAAAGTACTATTTGGATCAGCATTTCAACATCATGTTGCAGGTTTTATCTGAAAACCAAGTCCTCAGACATACTTCATCTTTTAGGAAAACGAAGGCACAGATCTCCCTGCACCCACTCGTGGGCTTCCCTGGAGGGAGGAACAGCATCAGCAGCACCTACAGCACCTGCAGCGTGGGAAGCTGGGCTGGGCGTGCTCCGTCGCCTGGTGGTTAGGAAAAGCAGTGTAGCCGCACAGGACCAAGCCTGTGTGCAGATCCTCTGGGACCTCCTTCAGACCCAAGGAGAGAAGACTGGCAGCAACTTCTAAGCTCCCCGAAGCCTCCAAAGCAATACTTCACTTTAAAAATGTTTTGTATTATTGTTAATCCTCACCAGAGGGTTTTTTTTCCCATTGATTTTTAGAGAGAGTGGTGGGGAGGGAGGGGGAGAGGGAAAGACATCACTGTAAGAGAGACACATCGATTGGTCGCCTCCCACACATACCCCAGGGAATCAAACCTGCAGTTCAGCGTGTGGGCTGGCACTCCATCCCCTGAGCCATACCATCCAGGGCTCCAACGCAGTGCTTTCTCATGCCTCGTCCTCTCTATACACTTCCAATTTAAATCTGATTATGGTAAAACTATTTTAATTACTATGTTTTTCTTTTTTTCTCTGGTGAAATAGCCATGGGAGGAATAGGGGAAATAAATGTGTCCTGGGCTCTCCATTCAGATGGCCATCTCGCAGGCTCCCTGAACCAGGCTGGGATACTGGGAAACCTGTCAGGGAGGCTGTGCTGCACAGAGGACTGCTTTCTTCTGGTTTAAAAGCAATACTTGAATGCATTTAGAGAGGTGTTTTAAAACATATGAAATAAAGATGTTTATAAGAAAAACACACAAATACTTAAAGGAAAAGACTACTAAAATTGAGAAAATTTGACAAATATATAAAACTAATAATTTAAAAAATATAGAGAATATGTTAATTACTAAATAAATTTTAATTTTAAAACAACTTAATTTATCTCAATTATATTTTAATGAGAATTTTCATATAAGACAACTTCAAGTAGGATTGTTAACATTCAAAGCTAATTTGAATGGATAAAAGCATATACCCAGGTTGAAAGATTAAATCAATACTGAAGGTGTCATTTCTCTTGAGTCAATCAATTTACTTAATTTTGAATATTTTTGGAAATACAAAGCATTATTTTAGTGTAATGTTAACTTATAGTTTTTGTACAGGTGAGATTACTCACCTTCAAAAATTCTAAAAAGGTGAGAAATGGTACAGAAATATTGTAGACCTTCCCAATGTTAAAACAGGAAGAAAAAAACTCTGCTAGTTAAAATAGAGAATATGGCTGCAAAAACCAATTTTTAGCATAGGGTAGTTTAGAAGAATTTATAAACCACTGTAAAATAGTATTTTAAATAAAACATTATGATAGGTTTTTAAAAAGCAACACTGAAATTCAATAAATAGGTGTCCATATTTAGGACACACTGATAGTATTCAACAGATTTCTTCCAATAGACTACAATTTCCTTAAGACAGTGACCACATCTATATGCTGTAATTCTCCATATCTTCATCCAGTGAACTGATGGGCAAATACAGGTAACAACTTTAAAGCAGCACCTGCCTGAAATTAAATTCATATGACCATGAGTAGAGTGATTTGTCAAAAGGATCAAGTTCCTGAGTGGCATAGTGTCAAATCACAGGCTGAAAAAATGTTCTGTGCAACAAAGACACGGTGTATGACTTGGAGCATGGGTTTGGGACTCAGAAAATGAGGGTTCAATTCCTGCCTTCATCCCCTTCTAAGTATATGACCTCAGGAGATTTATTCATTTTCTGTGCCCCAGTTTCCTCACTTATATAATGTTGACTAAAAATAGGACCCATCTTACATGGGAATTGTGAAGAATTAATGCATAATATGCATAAAATATATAAATACTTGATAAAAGGAAACTATTATTGGAATGGTGGATGCAAATTGAATATAAAATAAATAGCTCAAAATTCTTTTGCGCTGCAAAGAAACACCTTTGTATTTGTTACCTAGTGGCTGTGGATTTTAATATATTGGTTTGGTAAAAGCAGAGAGTTCCCCTCAATCATGGATCACTAGGAGTTAGCAATGAGTAGGAAAGCAAGGCCTGTGGTTGTGGCACTGATTCTCTCTGTGACCTTATTTCTCCATGCCTCACACCCTCTCCTACAGCAAGGATAATAGAACTCACATCCTCTGGTGGAAGAATTAATGCATCAAAGTCAACCACTGAAGGATCTAGGTCACAAAGAACTTTAGTATCTCATTTACCGTTCTCAAAAAAGAGACTTGGTTCGTGTTATCACATGGGGATTCCTTCTAATCCTAGAAAACATTAAAAAAAATCTGAGAACTTCTGGTAGAAAAGTTCTTATTCTTTGTATAAATGTAAAAATATTTCCATTTCAATAGCAATTGATCCCAAATGCATGTCTCTCAATCACTTTTACTTTTTCCATCAGATACATCAAGTAAATGGGCCTGATTCAAGTAGGCTGCAAAACTTGCTGGGAAAGGAGCAGACAAAACATTTGTGAATAAAATCTTGCATTATAATTTTCAAGAAAGAAGCATATCTGCTTTATAGTAATCACTTCCTTGTCCCATGAAACTCTTTTTTTTAAATTGACTATACAATATAGACATACTGTCAAAAATTTTAAATCAGTTTTATACAACTTCATTTTTGAACTATCATTATTCCAATATGATTCATATCTGCAGCTGATTTGGGTAGAACTGTGACTAAAATATCAGAGCTGCAGCTCTTACTGAAAAATTCCTCTCTGTAGATTGTTATTTTTCTGGCACTTAAAAACCTAATACCAGAAAGAAATGAAATCCCATTTGCATCTGCCTCTTTAAATGTGGCCCTTTAACTATCATAATTCGTAAGCCTGGATTCACGCATATTACCTTTTTCCAAACAGAACATTGGGATTAATGGTCTGGTATTAAAAGCAGAAACAAAAATGCAATTGCTTTGGGAGGCACTTAAGTACCGTTATACCTGGCAGAAGAAAAGGGTTTGATACACAGCTGAAAAACTGGCTTTGCATTAGTTATCAATGCAATCATGTTGGAATGTAATAGATCATTCTTCATACACTGGCATTCTGAAATGAATATAATTTATGTGTTTAACTCTTGATAAGCTAGGTTCATTTACTCCAGCATTGAAATCAATAAAAAAGACCAGTCCAGGTGTGTTTCTCTCTCTTCATCTTTTGCTAAACACTAAGCTACCTGACATTTGGGATTCCAGATTATTTCCCTCATAAAAGCCACAGCACTTAACCCATATCAGGTCCTCAGTATGCCTCTCCGATACTGTCCAGGCACTCAGGGCATAAAGAAGAAGAAAAAATGATTCCTCCTCTCCCATACTAGAAGATAATAGAGCTAAGATGTAGTTGATAAGTAGCAAATAAAGATGTCTTAAAATACAAGTAATAGAACATTGACCTTTAGCTCTGCAATAATTGGAGAATGAGTAAGCCTTATTTTCTTCCCTAGAATCTTAGAATTCCCACAAAAGGGAAAAGGAGATTGATAGGTTTCAGAACAAGTTTACCAAATAAAATCACAACATTGTGAAACACTTTGGGAGTAAGGTGATTTGAACTCTGAATATATTTTTGTGGGAAGGGGATTGGGGTGTGGCTACAGATCAAGAGAAGGATGAGGAAATAAAATGTAAATAGATATTGGGCATTTCTAGATATAGTTTTTAACCATGTCCTTTCTTTAGCTACTATATTGCTTTGGGCAGATCATCTCCTGCACAATAGCTACTACCATGGGAGAGAGAAGTAGCAGATCCAGTACAGTACCACCCATAGGCAGTAAGCTCATATCAGCATGGGAATTGAGTGGTAATGGATAGATGCTACACCAAATTTTGCACACATGCTCATTTGTCCCAGAGCATCATCCGCCCCTCTTCCTAGTGCCCCCAACTACAGCCAGGGGATCAATGAAATATAAAAGAGGGTAGAGGACCCCAGAAAGAGCATTATTCATTCAGAGATTCCCTGGAGTCAGGAGATGCCCATGGGAAAGGTGAGAGAGATGTAAAAAGGAAAGGTTAAACTATAATTGAGCTAATGTACTGGAAGATTGGGTTGAGAAATCATCTCAGAAGACATTAGGAAGAGATCGATCAGAATTCCACTATGAGAACTGGGGCTCTAGCAGCTCTGAAATACATTCTCCATAGAAAAACCTTAAATAGTGCAGAAAAAATAAGGTAGTGTCACCCGAATGTCATTGACATCAATTCAACATCAACAAGTGATCCCCAATTTGGAGTGCATGAAGGAAATTTTATTCTGTGAATGTGATACAGCATGGCTGTGAAAACAGGCCCTGGATTGAGGCATCCAGGCCCTTTTCCAGGTGGACAGCTCTGTTTTGCTCTGCTTCAGGCAGGTGTGTTCTGCCCTGTACTGGTCCACTTCACTTAGTTCTGGCAAGACATCTCCGGTGTTTCAGTTCCATCAGAGGAAACACAGTCTTCAGACTTCAGTGGGAGAGGAAAGTGTGCTCTCTGAACCAGAGCAAAGCTGGTTTATATAGACAGAAGTTCTTACCCCCGTTCCTGATTGGTTCATCTTCATGCAAACAAGGGCTCAATCCTCAAAGTTTGATTGGTCCAAAAAGCACTCTCCTAATTGGTCAGAATGCAGCCACTCTGGTTAGTCAGTGACATGGCTGAAGGGGATATAGTTTCACAGCTGCAGTTAAATAGGTAAAAGCCTCAGTGCTATTGGTTGAAATAGGATTCAGGAAATCCTTTATAAAGGCTGGCTCAGATGGCAGAAACAGTGCTGGTAGGCAGTTCAGTGCAGAGGCAGAGAGTTTAGTGGCAAACTTCTCCCTGAAGCACAGTTTGTGTAAGAGGCTCCTGGGTAGAAACGGCTCCTGGGCTCTGTTTTTTAATTTGAGCCCACTGAGCCTCTGGGAGCCTGTCTTGGTAGGTATCTTCTTTCTCAGGGATCACAGTGATATAAACATTATTTGGAAATCACAACCAATTCAGTTTAAAAGCTAAATATAGAATTTGAATTTAATAAACAAAAATTCATTATTTTAAATTATATTTATAATATTCAGAAATTTATTAGCTAATAGGCCATGTAATAAGGAATAAAAAAGATTTTAAGATTTAAGTTATTGATAATTTCTAGTTCTTGCACTAAATGGAGGGCTCTAGAGTGTCCATTATATTATATATAAAGAAGAGAATTCTATATAATAAAACCCTGATATGCAAATCAACCAAGCAGTGGAATGTCCGGCCGCTATGATGCACACTGACCACCAGGGGCCATACGCTTAATGCAGGAACTGCCCCCTGGTGGTCAGTGCACTCCCACAGGGGGAGCACCACTCAGCCAAAAGCTGGGCTTAAGGCTGGTGAGCACAATGACCATGACAGAGCCTCTCCCACCTCCCTGGAAGTTGCTAAGGATCCCTCAGGGCAGTGGTTGGCAAATCACGGCTTGCAAGTCACATGTGGCTCTTTGGCCCCTTGAGTGTGGCTCTTCCACAAAATACCACGGCCTGGGTGAGTCTATTTTGAAGAAGTGGCATTAGAAGAAGTTTAAGTTTAAAAAATTTGGCTCTCAAAAGAAATTTCAATCATTGTACTGTTGATATTTGGCTCTGTTGACTAATGAGTTTGCCGACCACTGCCTCAGGAGATGCTCAACTGCTTGCATGCTTAAGCTGGCAGGCAGACATTCCTCGACGGGTCCTGGACTGCAAGAGGGCATAGGCTGGACTGAGGGACACTCCCTCCTCCCCATGCATGAATGTCATGCACTGGGCCTCTAGGATATAAATAAACAGATGAACAAACAAGCCGTCAAATAAAAGTGGGTGATGTATAGAAAAATGATTACAATTTATTATGAACAAGGATAGTAATTACTCAAAATTACTGCACCTTTTGTACCTGGGGTACAAAAATGTAGAAAAATTAATTGTATTTCAAAATGTAAGTCTTGGAGCCCTAGTTGGTTTGGCTCAGTGAATAGACCATCAGCCTGTGGAATGAATGGTCCTGGGTTCGATTCCAGTCAAGGCCATGTACCTTAGTTGCAGGCTCCTCCCTGGCCCAGACCTTGGTCAGGGCACATGCAGGAGGCAACCAATCAATATGTTTCTCTCACATTGATATTTCTGTCTTTCCTTCTCTTCCACTCTCTCTAAAAATCAATGGGAAAATATCATTGGGTGAAGATTAAAAAAAAAAAAGTAAGTCTTGGATATTAGGAAAGATGTAGAATAGGTATGCCATGAATCTGTTACTGTCACACAATTATACTTGTAGAATGTGTCTGATGTAACTATTTTGAAGCTCTTGGGTTTATTCAAAAGCTTGAAGCTTTCAGGCCAAGGCTTGGCACCTCTGGATTTTTCCTCCTTCGTTTCCCACTTTTTCTTCTTGTGGGAGCCACACATTTAAAGATGAAGATTTTCAAACCAACTGCATGCCCAGGCGAAATCAGAAAGTCACTTCACACCCCAGGGAAAGTCTTAGGCTCAGAAAATACCTGAGAAGGATTGTAAGTTTACAACTCAGACACAGACACAGATATATCATACAACAATCAATCAAAAGAACAAACTGAAAGCAAACCTTGGGAAAGACAGCTTTTCTTCCGAAATCAAGAACAAGACAAGAGTGCCCTCTTTCACCACTTCTATTCACACAGTATTAAAAGTTTTAGCTCAAGCAAATAGGTTCTAGTTTGAAATAAAAACTAATATAAGGCATCCTAATTGGAGCAGAAGAAATAAAGTTATCTGTTTACTGATCGCATGATCTTATATACAGGAAACCCTAAGATTCTTCAAGGATCTGTCATTTGTAAAGTGGGAATAACTGTCTTATGGTGGCAATGTTATGTTTGAATGAGATAATCATTCACCATTATGTAAATAATAAATGAATATTAGTATTATTATTATTAATTCCATAAAACACTGGTGCTTAAAATCATTCTTGAATAAGAAAGAAATTTTCCAATAATACAATGGAGTTAGGCAGAAGAACATCCCAGATCATAGACAATCCTGGGTAAAAATATGAGCTATGAAGCAGTATTCAATAAAGAAACTTATTTTGGGGACCGAACCAAATTTGTACACAAGATAAAGTTACCAAAAGAGACTTAAGGAGTAGTCAGAGGTCAGATCAACCTTCCAACACTCTTATCATAAATTACTAATTGCCTTATTAGTTTTAAATCATTATTCCCCCCCCCCCCCTTTTTTTTT
>PVJN01043065.1:0-18264 GCA_004026805.1 Lasiurus borealis | reverse complement strand
CTCTCTCTCTCTCTCTCTCTCTCTCTCTCTCTCTCTTGTCCCTGTCCAGTTCTCCTATGGCTATTTATTAAAGAGATTGTCTTTACTCCGTTGTATGCTCTTGACTCCTTTGGCAAACATTAATTGAATGGGATGACTTTGATCGATTTCTGGGATCCCTGTTCTATTCCATCTATCTATATGATTATTCTTGTGCCAGTCACCAGGCTGTTTTGAAAACAATAACATTGTAATATAGTTTGATATGTTATTGTGGTCCCTCCAACTTTATTCATCTTTCTCAAGATTACTGAGGCTGTTTGGTGTCTTTTTGTTCCACGTAACATTTTGGAATATTTGTTCTAGATCTGTGAAATATACCATTAGTATTTTAATAGGGGTTGAGTTAGAGGTGCAAATTACTACAATGAGGTTTCATTTAATACATACCAGAATGGCTACCATCAATAAATCAACAAACAAGTCCTGGTGAAGATGTGGAGAAAGAGAACCCTTATACACTGCTTGTGTCCAGAGGCTTTCTGTGAGAGACTATGTGAGGCATACCGGATCTACACCCCCTTTAATCCTGAGGCCCCGGTAATTCAAACTATAGTAAATACAGATTTTGTAGGTCAAGCCCAGCCTGACATAAGGAGAAAGCTACAGAAGCTGGAGGGATCTGCAGAAAGAAAACGCTACTGAGCTGCAAGAGATGGCAAACAAGGTTTTCATCAACCGAGACAGTGGGGCAAGGAAAGAGAAAGAAAAGAGAATACGGCCCTAACCTGTTTGGCTCAGTGGATAGAGTGTCGGCCTGCAGACTGAAGGGTCCAGGGTTGGATTCCAGTCAAGGGCATGTAGCCTGGTGTGGGAGGCAGCTGGTCAATGTTTCTATCTCATTGATGTTTCTGGCTCTTTATTCCTCTCTGTAAAAAAACAATAATATATATGTGTGTGTGTGTGTGTGTGTATACATATATTTTAAATAAAAAATAAAGGAGAATACAAAGAAGGGCCAATATAATAGCAGCATTTTTAGAGGCTTGGGCTTCCAGACATCAGAAAGGGAAGCAAGAAGACAGACCAGGGGGAAAAGGAAGAGCTAGCTGAGAGACCAGTGTGTCTATTGTAAAGAGACAGGACACTGGAAGAATGAATGTCCCAAATGACAAAATAAGAAAACTGGACCCCCTTTTCCACCCAGTCGCTATCAACCAGAGCCACCTGAAGCAGATCTCATTGTATAGCAATGGCAGATTCTGACAGACAGTAATTCATGAATTCCTGTACTTGCCAGACTGTCCAGTGCCTCTAATGAGTAGAGACCTTTTAGCCAAAAAGGGGGCAGAAATCACTTTTGCTCCAAATGGCTCAGCACAGCTTCGCCTAAGTGAGGAGACCTCCCCAATGATCCTGTCCCTAGCAGTGCGAAGGGAGGAAGAAAGGAGACTTTATATCCTCCAGCCAAAGGCCTCACCATTAGAACCTGAATTAAAAAAAGAATTCCCGCTGGTCTGGGCTGAAGGAAATCCTCCAGGCCTGGCTAAGGACCACACCCTAATACTAATTGACTTAAAGCCTGGGGCACAGCCTGTTAAAATCCTTCAATATCCAATTCCAAAGGAAGCACGCTTAGGAATCACCAGAAAAGGAAAACTCAGTGTCAGAAGGAAATTAATGAGCTGATGTGGGAAGCTTGCGGGGCCTCCCCTGCAGGGAGGCTTACAGAAGGGCCTTGAAAAGGTTCTTTCACTGTAGCCTCCCTGTAAGCTGGGTCACTTGTGAACAGAGTGTCCTAAGCTTAGGGGTCAGGCAAGCTTACGTGGTTAAAAAGCTATGGAACAGATTAGATGTCCTTGAGGAAGAACTGTACAGACAGAAAGGCACGTCAAGCACATGATAAAAAGTAAATTTTTGCAAAGAATGATGAATGCTTGGCTATACGCCCAGAGTCTGGCATTGATCTCAGAAACAGTAACCTATAAATACATGAGTGCTTCTTAATAAACTTGCCTCCAGCAGCATCCCTGCTGTTGGTCCTCCCGATCCCCGCTTTCTGTCTCTTCTTTTTCCCAGTCGTCGCCTCTTTCAGGTAACCCTGTCCAGGTCAGAGCGGGTCTCCCACAGGTGGTGCCTGGAACAGGCACCTGAAAACACTAGAGGGTAGACCCGGCACAGGATTGCATGCATTACGTGAGTATATGAGTATTTGTGGTTGCCGGCATTGGTGTTGAGTCAATCGGGAGTAAGAAATATGGGGCAAACTAGTCTGAACTTTTTGTACAAGTGTTGCGTAGCTCTTTGTCAATGCGAGGTATTAATGTAGATTCTAAACAACTTTCTAATTTTCTTGTATTTGTAAGACAAGTATGTCCTTGGTTTCCAGAGTCAGGCACTATTAATATTGAAACATGGAGGAAAGTAGGTGAAAGAATTCAGGGTCATTTTCAAGCTCATGGGCCAGAAGCAGTGCCCGTGGACGCCTTTGCCTTGTGGTCTCTCATTAAAGATTGTATAGTAACTGATAGTGAGGCAGAAAAATGGAAAAAGGTGGCTACCTACGGGGCTCTTTCCCGGTCCCGATCTGTAACAAGTCTGTTGCCACCTAATTGTCCTTTACCACCCATTTCTCAGGCTACGGCCAATTCAGCAAGCCCTCCAAAGTATGAGGAGCCTGTAATGCCTACGGCTCCTGAGAAAGTTTCTATGGAACAGGGAGTTCAGACAGAGAATTCTGTCACTAAGGTCTGTCAAACACAGACTTATCAAGAGTTTTTAAAAGCTCTGGAGGTAGCAGAAAGTAAACCTAAGTTATATCAATCACTTACACAGTTCAGAAAGGGAAATGAGCTTCCCTCTGATGATTGGGAAGACCTTGAGAAGCAAGCTGCTCATTATCACGATGGTGAGAAAGGAGTATTTGCTGCCGCGATAGCCGATCAGCCAACTACAGAATCTAAAGGACCAATTCGGTTTTTAAAAGATTTGCGGCAGGAAATCCAGGCTATAGCAGATTGTGTTAATACCATGCAAAAGAATAATGGAAATGAAAAGAGTGGGCAAGCAGTGCCACCAGATGTTAACAATCCTCCGGTGTTGCCACCGGCCTCCTCTATTCCAGTTTTTACAGGCCCTGCTATGATTCCAGAGGAACAGGTATTTCAATTACCTGCTAAACACCCACCATCCCCTTTGGATGATGTGATTTCCCCTTTGCAATTGGCCTTGAGAGCTGCAATAAAAGATGGGGAAACATTGGAAGGGTTTGGATCTCATGGATTATATCCGGTAATTGAGGTGCGTGATCAGGCTGGGAATATGAGGCACAGATATGAACCTGTGCCTTATAAACAATTAAAATAACTTAAAATGGCTTGTGCCCAATATGGGCCCACAGCACCTTTTACGGAGGCTGTGTTACAGTCCGTAGCAGCCCATACTTTGCCTCTGGCAGACTGGAAAAATATATGCAGGGCTTGTTTATCTAGTGGAGATTTTTTAATATGGAAATCTGAGTGTTCTGAGTTCTGTGCCCAACAACATGAGGAGAATAGAAGACAGCAGAGGCCCATTGATTATGCTATGCTTACTGGTTCTGACAGATATGCAGATTTAGATACACAACTCATGTTTGCTCCTGAGGTTTATGACCAGATTCGTTTTTTAGCCCTTCAGGCTTGGAGAAAGTTACCTAAAAGTGGAGTTTAAAAAGAGGAATTATCTAAGATTAGACAGGGCCCTGACGAACCTTTTCAAGATTTTGTTGCTCGTCTTTTGCAAGCTGCCTCGCGCTTAGTTGATGACCCCGATGCTGGAACAATTTTAGTTAAGCAATTAGCGTTTGAAAATGCTAATAGTATATGTCAGACTGCCATTAGACCCTGGAGAGCTAAGGCTAACATAAATGATATAGTCAGAATCTGTACTGATATTGGTTCAGGGTATGTTCAAGGGATTGCTATGGCGGCTGCTATAAAAGGGGTATCTTTACAACAATATCTTGCTCAATAGCAATGAGCTCGAAGTAGAGGTCGAGGCAGAAGGGTACCAGGTCCTCCTGGGAATTGTTACAATTGTGGACAAGCAGGGCATCATTTTCGTCAATGTCAATTTAATAGACCTCCAGGACAAGTACAAGAGGGTCCTCAAAGACAGGTACCTATCAAATTTGTCCTCAGTACAGGAGAGGGTTGCATTGGTCCTTGAATGTCGATCACAGACCGACATTGCTGGCAATTCATTAACTAATTTGGGAAACTTGAAGCGGGGCCCGCCCCGGGCCCCGAAAAAGATTTACGGGGCATTCAGCAATTAAGGCAGTCAGGAGTTAAAGGAATCAGTTCCCTTGCCAGAGCCACTGCAGGAAGCGCCGGACTGGACATCACCACTACTAGACATGTGGTCTTAACACCTGAAATGGGAATTCAATTAATAGGTTCTGGAATTTATGGCCCCTTGCCAGATGGCACTTTTGGTCTACTACTGGGCTGCAGTAGCCTTACTAAGAAAGGTTTAACTGTTCATCCCGGAGTCATAGATTCTGACTATACCGGAGAAATTAAAATTATGACCTCTACTCGGACTAAAATAATTAATCTTCCCGCTGGCACACGTATAGCCCAGTTACTAATTATTCCATTTTGTAATGTGTCTAATACTATAATTAAATCCTCTTCCAGAAATACTGGAGGGTTTGGCTCATCTGATGCCTATTGGGTTCAAGCTATAAAAAGTGAAAGACCAGAAATGTCTTTAAAAATACAAGGAAAAAAGTTTACAGGCCTGCTAGATACAGGAGCTGATGTTTCTATTATATCCCTTCAACATTGGCCCAGTACATGGCCTGTCAATGAAACTACGACATCCTTACAAGGGATTGGACAAAGTAAATCCCCCCTACAAAGTGCTTCTATATTAGTATGGGAAAATGTTCAGAGACAAACAGGGGAATTCCAGCCATATATGGTGGACTGTCTGCCAGTCAATTTGTGGGGACGAGATGTTATGAGTGCCATGAAATTGTATATTGGAGGACCTGATTCTTTTTGATGGGGGCCTTGACCATTCCTATCCTACATACAGATCCTATATTATGGAAACTGACGATCCTGTGTGGGTGGATCAATGGCCCTTTCCTTCTGAAAAATTACAAGCTGCTCATCAGCTGGTGCAGGAACAGCTGTCAGCTGGCCATATAGAACTCTCTAATTCCCCTTGGAACTCACCTATTTTTGTTATCAAAAAGAAGTCAGGAAAATGGAGACTTTTACAGGACTTACGGAAAGTTAATAGTACTATGCATACCATGGGTGCCCTACAACCAGGTCTGCCAACTCCTATGGCCATTCCAAGCGAAACGCACAAATTAATGGTTGATTTAAAAGATTGCTTTTGTACAATACCTTTACATCCCAAAGATAAGCAGAGATTTATTTTCAGTATCCCCTCTATAAATTTAAAGGAACCCATGCTTAGATACCAATAGAAAGTATTGCCACAAGGTATGGCCAATAGTCCTACTTTGTGTCAAAAATTTGTAGCTCTAGCCATTACTCCAGTCAGAGCTCAATATCCTGATATTTATATTATACATTACATAGATAATATTTTACTAGCCCATTCTTCCCAGCATACTCTTACCAATGCTTATGGGGCCTTACAAAAATCTCTTAAACAATTTAGGTTAGTAATAGCAGATGATAAAGTACAAACCCACGAACCTTTTAATTATCTAGGTTTCTCCTTATACCCTAAAGAATTTAAACCTCAAAAGATTACAATTCGAACCGAACATTTGAAAACTCTTAATGATTTTCAAAAATTGCTTGGAGATATTAATTGGATACGTCCTTCCTTACGTATTACCACAGCCCAATTGCGTCCTCTTTTTAAAATTTTACAAGGGGATGCTGATCCTCCTTCACCTCGGAAGTTGACACCTCAAGCTATTCAAGCTCTTAAAATAGTTAATGAAGCTCTTTCACAAGCTCAGCTTTCTTATTGTGATTATTCTCAACCTTGGAAGTTAATTATCTTAGCTACTCCACATACTCCTACTGGAGTATTGTATCAACAAGTAATCTTGTATTGGATCCATGGTCACATGTCTCCTTTCCGTAGTTTAGCTCCTTATTATATTTTAGTTGCTCAAAGAATTCAGAGTGGTAGGAAATTAAGTGTGTTACATCTAGGGAAAGATCCTAATGAAATTATAGTTCCTTACACAGCGGAACAAACTAAATGGTTACTGAATTGTACTAACGAGTTTCCTTTGGCCCTTGCTAATTTTATGGGTAGAGTAACTTATCATTTACCTAACAATAGGTTACTTCAATTTGCAAGTACTACTGCATTTATTTTTCCTAAGAACATTATTAATCAGCCTATTTCTACTACACGAACTGTCTTTAATGATAAATCTTCCAATGGAAAAGCTGCAGTATCCACAGAGGCTACTGATCACGTTTGTCAAACAACGTATAAATCTGCCCCACAAACAGAACTATTTGCAGCTCTACAATATTTTCTTTTATATAAAGAACCTTTAAACATTTATTCCGATAGCCGATATATAGTTACTGCCTTACATCATTTAGAGTGTGTACCATATATTCGAGCTAATAACAATACTATTCATTCATTGTTTTTACAGTTACAACAATTAATACACAACCGTAAAAACCCTTGTTTTATTGGACACCTTCGAGGGCATATGAATTTGCCTGGACCTTTATCTTTGGGGAATTCTCATGCTGATTTTCTTACTAAAACAATTTATGTTACTCTTACTTCTATAGAACAGGCACAAGCTTCTCATCAGCTACATCATCAATCTTCTAGAGCCCTGAGACTGCAGTTTAAAATTTCTCGTGATGCTACATGTGACATAGTGAAAAGTTGCACTCAATGTGCACAACTTTTGCCCGTTCCTCATTTTGGGGTCAATCCCCGAGGTCTGAGGCCTAATGATTTATAGCAAACAGATATAACACATATTTCTTCTTTTGGAAAAATGAAATATGTTCATGTTACTATTGACACTTTTTCTAGATTTTTATGGGCTATGTGCGCAACCTCTGAAACTACTCGTGCCGTACAGACACATTTACTTGCTTGTTTTTCAGTCCTGGGCATTCCTAAATGTATAAAGACAGATAATGGTCCTGCATATACTAGTAAATCATTTCAGCAGTTTTGTTCTATGTTCAATATTTCTCTCAAGACAGGTATTCCATATAATCCCCAAGGACAAGGGATAGTAGAAAGGGCTCACTTAACCTTGAAGAATCAATTGTTTAAATTAAAAAAGGGCGAGTTGGGATATAAATCTCCAGCCGCATTACTGTCTCATATACTTTTTGTATTAAATTTTTTAATGGTAGACAAGGATGGACATTCTGCAGCAGATCGCTTTTGGAATCCTACAGGTCAGGAACAATCTATGGTATACTGGAGAGATCCTTTAACTAATGAATTTCATGGCCCTGACCCAGTTCTGATTTGGGGAAGAGGTTATGTTTGTCTTTATCCCACAGATGCTCCTGCTCCACGGTGGCTACCTGAGAGGTGTGTGAGACATGCCCAAAAGCCGAGTTGCCAAGTTACGGAGAAAAATGGAGCGGATGACACTGCAGACACGCAGACGTAGAGGATATACTCCATCTTTATCTCTACCTGCTGTTGCGAAGCTGCTTTCAGTGATCTGGATTGTCTTTTTTCCTTTTGTTCCTGTACAAGGACATGAATATTGGACTTATGTTCCACATCCTCCAGTACTACATCCAGTGACTTGGGATGATGCCAGAGTGCCTGTGTACACTAATGATACTGAGGTTATGGGCCTACAATCATCAGATCATATTTGGCCTGTACAAGTGGACAACTTTAATTATACTGGCCTCAGTATGCATTATCCCATTTGTTTTACTCAGCACAATACAGAATACTATACGCAGCTACAGAGAGTGGATGATGATAAGAATTCGTCAAAGGGAATACACTGGGGGATGGACATGCTATATCCATCTTTTAACTGTTCGATGAGGGGGTCTGGCCAACCTCCTCAACGAATGCCACCTTGTGGACCCCAGATATCTCGGAATGCTTGGAGACTGAGCTGGCGTACCTGTCACATCAACGAGACTGTATGTAATAAATTTGTCAGACCAATGTACACCACAGAACTTAGTCGCTGGATATGGACTGGAAATAATAAGACTTGGCAAACAGACTTATAGAAACTGGCAGCTAGTTTAAGCTATGTTACAATTTCAAGAGTGAACATCACTTCTCCTCCTACTACTGGTATAATAAGTACAAGCGGAAATAGTTGGAATGTTAGTGTTGCTTCGTGTGTTCCTGAGCCTCATGCTTTACTCATAGGATCTATAAGTATTAGCAAGAATAATGAGACCGGAGTTTTTAATACATCCTGTCATAATTGCATTCTCACTAATTGTATTAATAATACTCAGAATGATGTATTAATTTTAGTACAACCTGCTTTTGTGTTTGTACCTGTTAATTTGACTGAGGATTGGTATGATAATGTTGCCATGGCCCTTATACAAGATGTTAAAAATCAGCTTAGCCGGAGTAAGAGATTTGTGGGTATGCTTATAGCTGGTATGGTGGCTTTAATAACTATGATAGCTACTGCAGCTACAGCTGCTGTTTCTTTATCAACCAGTATACAAACTGCAGATTTTGTTAATTCCTTATCTTATAATGTTGTACATTAGAAACACAGGAAGATTAGGATCGAAAGATAGAACAGAGACTTAATACCTTATATGATGTAGTGAGAGTTATTGGAGAAGAACTTTCTAGCCTAGAAACAAAGACTAGTTTACAATGTCATAGTAAATATCATTATATATGTGTTACTCCCTATATGTATAATAATAGCGTATATAATTGGTCACAAATACAAAATCATTTAAATAGCATATGGCACAATACTAATACATCTCTTTTTTTTAAATATATTTTATTGATTTTTTTACAGAGAGAAAGGGAGAGGGATAGAAAGTCAGAAACATCGATGAGAGAGAGACATCGATCAGCCGCCTCCTGCACGCCCCACACTGGAGATGTGCCCGCAAGCAAGGTACATGCCCCCGACCGGAATCGAACCTGGGACCTTTCAGTCTGCAGGCCAACGCTCTATCCACTGAGCCAAACCGGTCTCGGCCTAATACATCTCTTGACCTACGAAAATTACATAGAGAAATTCAAGATATGATAGAGAATCCTGGACTTAATATAGATATTGCTAAAGAAGCTGAGCAATTTATTTCTAGCTTAAAAGATCAGTTCCCTTCCATCGAAGATCTAGGACGACATGTTTTATATCTGGGAATCATGGCTATATGCATTTTGATTGTAATTCTTGTTCTGTTGCTTGGCTGCCGATTACTTGTGATACAGTTCACTAAAATTATGATTAATTTGAAACGAGTACAGCTACACCAACAAAGAAGTAAAATATTTGACCATTTATAATAAAGAAGGGGGAATTGTGGGAAGCTTGCGGGGCCTCCCCTGCAGGGAGGCTTAAAGAAGGGCCTTGAAAAGGGTCTTTCACTTGTAGCCTCCCTGTAAGCTGGGTCACTTGTTAACAGGGTGTCCTAAGCTTAGGGGTCAAGCAAGCTTACGTGGTTAAAAAGCTATGGAACAGATTAGATGTCCTTGAGGAAGAACTGTACAGACAGAAAGGCACGTCAAGCACAGGATAAAAAGTAAATTTTTGCAAAGAATGATGAATGCTTGGCTATACGCCCAGAGTCTGGCATTGATCTCAGAAACAGTAACCTATAAATACATCAGTGTTTCTTAATAAACTTGCCTCCAGCAGCATCCCTGCTGTTGGTCCTCCCGATCTCCACTTTCTGTCTCTTCTTTTTCCCAGTCGTCGCCTCTTACTTTCAGGTAACCCTGTCCAGGTCAGAGCGGGTCTCCGACAAGCTGACGCCACAGCCAAGCTGGCTACTAAAGAACCAGTAGCACCATCAGGGATCATGCTGACCCCAGAATTACCTAAACCTCCAAAATACACTCCTCAGGAAGAGAAGTGAGCTCAGCAGAAGTGGGCAAGAGAATGAATGAAGGAAGGCTGGTGGATACTACCAGACATAGGATCTATGTCCCAGAACAGTTAGCCCATAAGGTAGTCCTCCAGCAGCATGAACTTACTCCTTTACAGAAGTCTGCCCTAGAAGCATTGTTAGACAGATACTACCTAAATGCCCATCTTCCCTCCTGCCTTAGTCTCTCAGTTGCCTCCTCTGTGCTCAGAACAATGCCAAACAGGGTCCTGTGGGACCTAGAGGTGTTCAGCACTTTGGGCAAGCTCCCTTTGAGAAAAATAGGGCCTAGCAGAGGAAATAATACCTACTAGTCTTTGTTTGCACTCGCACTGAAAAGGTGAGAGAAATCACTAAGGCATTGCTGGAGGTTATAATACCACAGTATGGAATGCCTCTGACCATAGGGTCTGATAATGGCCCAGCCTTTGTAGCAGAAATAGTACAACAGGTAGCTAAGACTTTAGGAATTAGATGGAACCTACATACAGCTTACATGCCTCAGAGTACAAGGAAAGTAGAGTGCATGAACCAGTCTCTAAAGCAGGCTATGGCTAAGCTATGCCAAGAGACAACCTTACCTTGGACAGATACCTTGCCTCTTGTACTTCTGTGGGTACACTGTGCCCTGAGGGCCAGGATAGGTTTCTCTCTCTTTGAAATTCTACATGGCAGATCCCCTCCCTTAATTTGGCCAAAGGGAGAATTTGGGGGGAAAAGGGAACTTGGAAATCCAGAAGCAATTACAAGGACTTGGAAAAACTGTCTTTGAGGTTCACAGATGGATTACTGATCCATTACCCATCTCTCTAGGGACAGCCATACATCCTTATAAACCTGGAGACTAGATTTGGGTAAAGGATTGGAAAAAAGGAACCTTTCAAGCCTACCTGGAAGGGTGCCAGGGTGTTTCTCAGCATCTAGAAAGGTTTAGAAATCTGGAAGAGGGCTGCAAGTAAATTAATAAAGAGACTAGACATGAAATATAAATTTTTAAATATATTTTATTAATTTTTTACAGAGAGGAAGGGAGAGGGATAGAGAGTTAGAAACATCGATGAGAGAAACATCAATCAGCAGCCTCCTGCAAACCCCCTACTGGGGATGTGCCCGCAACCAAGGTACATGCCCTTGACCGGAATCGAACCTGGGACCCCTGAGTCCACAGGCCGACACTCTATCCACCAAGCCAAACTGGTTAGGGCTGAAATATAAATTTGGAAGGCATTTGTGGGGGCCGAGGAGATCTAGCTTCAGTAACCAAGTTCTCTGAATCTCTGAACCCTTAGCTTTTTATTAACACAAATTGCCCTAAAGGTAAAGGTTGGTATACAGTAGGCATTGTCAGGTTGGGGGATCTGTTTTCAGCTGTTCCAGTAGAAGGCAATAATATATGCAGATTTTCAGGTTTGGGGAAATGCTTTCAGCTATTCCATCAGGCAATAATAAGTATCTTCAGCCTTGCTGAAGCCTCAAGGTCCACCAACTTTTTTAAAAATATATTTTATTAATTTTTTACAGAGAAGAAGGGAGAGGAATAGAGAAACATCAATGAGAGAGAAACATCAACCAGCTGCCTCCTGCATACCCCCTACTGGGGATATGCCCACAACCAAGGTGCATGCCTTTGACCAGAATCAAACCTGGGACCTTCTCTGCAGGCTGATGTTCTATCCACTCAGCCAAACTCGTTAGGGCCTCCACCAACCTTTTGATGAACTTCTTGCATTTATGACCTGCTGGAATTACCTCCACACCTCAGGAGAAGTGAACCTAACCAGTCATATTAACCATATCTACAGCTCTCAAAGTTGCAGGATTAAGCACCTGGATTCACCACTCGCATGTGAAGGCAGCTCATCAGCCAAGCAATGAGCAGTCCCAGTGTAAGGTCACCCCAGATCTTGAAAATCCCCTCCGGCTAAACCTCAGCAAGGAAGGGAAGGCCTCATCATGAATTGCTGGACCACTCCTTGTCATGCTATCCTTGGCTACATCTGCCTTGCAGGAATAGTCATAATACTACTCTTTGTCTTAGCGGTTCACTACTGTGGACCCCCACTGAACAGGAATAGAAGGAATAACATGCTCTCACTAATAATATCAGCTAGCACATACAGTACTTGCCTCCCTTATGGGCCACTACCACGTGTCTTTGCTTAGAGACTCAGTACCCAAATATGCTAGACCAGGTAGTCTACAGGAGAACCCAATCAAGCCAGATTTTTGTTAGCTACACTTATTAGCTTGCGGCATGTTACAGTTCCGCTACTGAATGCATGTGGTGGTGGTGATGGTGCTGGGGGAGGAATTGTATTGGGGGAGAGGAGTTGTATTGGACGGGAAGAATTAAGCCCAGACAAAAATGGGCAGGACACATCTGTCAAGGAAAGCCAGACTCAGTAACTTGCCTCGACACACCCATGTTGGCTATTCTGATGGGGATGGGGGGGGGGGTCCAGGACCAAGCCCAGGAGGCAGATATTAAAAAGACTATCAGACAGCTGCTTGAACATAAAGCACTCAGATTGCCTAAGCTGAGGACTCAACCACAGAAGCGATATGATGCAGACCCCGGCTTTATCAGCTCCTCTATTCAACTCACCACCTCCTCAATATTACCTATCCTTATTTGGCTAGGGACTGCAGGCTTTGTCTCTTCCGGAAACCACGTCTATTTTATTTTCAGACTTTTTTTAATTAATTAAATCTTTATTATTCATATTATTACATTTGTTTCTCTTTTTTCCCCTCCATAGCTCCCCTCCACCCAGCTCCCATTCTTTCCTCTACCTTTACCTCCCTCCCCTTGACCTTATCCATAGGTGTATATTTTTGTCCAGTCTCTCCGTGTACACCCGTCCCCATTTCCCCCCTGAGAATTATCAGTCCACTCCCTTCCTGTGCTCCTGATTCTATTATATTCACCAGTTTATTCTGTTGATCAATTTTTTTAAAATATATTTTTATTGATTTTTGACAGAGAGGAAGAAAGAGAGACAGAAAGTCAGAAACATCGATGAGAGAGAGACATCGATCAGCCGCCTCCTGCACACCCCACTGTGGAGATGTGCCTGCAAGCAAGGTACATGTCCCCAACCGAATAGAACCTGGGACCTTTCAGTCCGCAAGCCAACGCTCTGTCCACTGAGCCAAACCAGTCTCGCATTGATCAAATTTTTAATTCACTTATATTCACCAGTTTATTCTGTTGATCAAATTTTTAATTCACTTAATTTTTAGATTCACTTGATAGATATGTATTTGTTGTTCATAATTTTTTAAAATTTTTAATTAAAGCTTTATTATTCAGATTAATAATTTGTTTCTCTTTTTTCCCCTCCATAGCACCCCTCCACCCAGCTCCCACCCCTCCCTCTGCCCTTAGCTCCCTCCCATTGATCTCATCCATAGGTGTATGTTTTTTGTCCAGTCTCTCCCTGTACACCCTTCACCCCTTTCCCCCTGAGAATGATCAGTCCACTCCCTTTCTGTGCTCCTGATTCTATTATATTCACCAGTTTATTCTGTTGATCAAATTTTAATTCACTTAATATTTAGATTCACTTGTTGATAGATATGTATTTGTTGTTCATAATTTCTTGGCTTTTACCTTTTTCTTCTTCCTCTTCTAAAAGAGTACCTTTCAGCGTGGAGGACAGGAGCGTTTTGAGAGCGCAACCACCGCCACCATGAGCCTTCTCAACAAACCCAAGAGTGAGATGACCCCGGAGGAGCTGCAGAAGCGGGAGGAGGAAGAGTTTAACACGGGCCCACTCTGTGTTCATTCAGTCAGTCAAGAACAACACCCAGGTGCTCATCAACTGTCGCAACAAGAAGCTCCTGGGCTGGGTGAAGGCTTTTGACAGGCACTGCAACATGGTGCTGGAGAATGTGAAGGAGATGTGGACCGAGGTCCCCAAGAGTGGCAAGGGCAAGAAGAAGTCCAAGCCAGTCAACAAGGATCGCTACATCTCCAAGATGTTCCTGCGCCAGGATTCTGTCATTGTGGTCCTGCCAAACCCACTCATCGCTGGCAAGTAGGGGCTTGCTCCCTGCTGTCAAAACTCACTCCCGCGTCCTGCAAAGACCTGCCCTTTGACGTGAGAACAATAAAATCCTGTTTTGTTTAAAAAAAAAAAAAAAAAAGAGTACCTTTCAGCATTTCATATAATACTGGTTTGGAGTTGATGAACTCCTTTAGATTTTTCTTCTCTGTGAAGCTCTTTATCTGCCCTTCAATTCTGAATGATAGCTTTGCTGGATAGAGTATTCTTGGTTGTAGGTTCTTGCTATTCATCACATTGAATATTTCTTGCCACTCCCTTCTGGCCTGCATCGTTTCTGTTGAGAAATCAGCTGACAGTCATATGGGTGCTCCCTTGTAGGTAATAAACTGTTTTTCTCTTGCTGCTTTTAATATCCTCTTTGTCTTTTGCTCTTGGTATTTTAATTATAATGTGTCTTGGTGTAGTCTTCTTTGGATTCCTTTTATATGGGGTTGTGTGTGCTTCCTGGACTTCTAAGTCTATTTCTTTCACCAGATATAGGAAATTTTCTGTCATTATTTCTTCAAATAGGTTTTCAGTATCTTGCTCTCTCTCTTCCTCTGGCACCCCCACAATTCTGATGTTGGTACGCTTGAAGTTGTCCCAGAGGCTCCTTACATTATGTTCACATTTTTGGATTATTTTCTTTTCTTGCTTTTCCAGTTGAGTGTTTTCTGCTTCTTTATATTTCAAATTTTTGACTTGATTCTTGCCTTCCTCTAGTCTGCTGTTAGGACTCTGTATAATATTTTTTATTTCAGTCAGTGTATGTTTAATTTCTAGTTGGTCCTTTTCCATCTCTAGTTGGTTCTTTTTCATCTCCTCTTGGGTCTCGCTAACTTTATCCAACTTTTCTAGGATATTCTTGAAAAACCTTATAAGCATGATTTTGAACTCTATATCCAGTCATTTGTTTTCCTCCATTTCTTTTTTTTTTTAAATATATTTTATTGATTTTTTTACAGAGAGTAAGAGAGAGGGATAGAGAGTTAGAAACATGGATGAAAGAGAGACATTGATCAGCTGCCTCTTGCACGCCCCACACCGGGGATGTGCCTGAAACCAAGGTACATGCCCTTGACCGGAATCGAACCTGGGACCTTTCAGTCTGCAGACGGATGCTCTATCCACTGAGCCAAACCGGTTTCGGCTCCTCCATTTCTTTTGTTTGTGATCTCTTCCCTTGTCTTGGCATTTTCACTATGCTGGGAGAACTTCTATGTTGGAATCAGCCTTATGATACCAGACTTGCAAAACTGCAGAAGCCTCTCTGTTGAGCTTGGTATGGATGGAGTCTCAGGGCTTGCCTTCCAGTTGGCCCCACCTTCCACGACCCTGAGTCTCACATGACTGGGTAATCGCTGGAGCGGTCCCTGTGCACGTGTGCTCTCTCGCAGTGCCTCTAGACTGCTGCCCCTCTGGCTCCCCTGTGCTACGAGTTTGGGTCCCCAGGGTTTCGCCCGAAACTGGGGTTTAATGAAGTTAGAAGTGGCACAGCTGGGAGGTTTTGTCTCCTGTCCACTTGTGAAAGCCAGCGGCACAATCAGCAGTCAGTCCTCTGCACGCAGTGCTGTGCGCACTACCAGACTCCTGATCTTTCTCGGCTCCCCTAAATTTCCGTACACCTCTCCCTTTTCACAGTCCAAACTACCCCCGTATGAGTTTCGGCTGGATCTGGGGTTTAGTGTCGTAAGATAAGAGGTTCAGTGCAGTTGAGAGTCTCTGTCTCCCTCCCGCCAGAGAAGGCCAGCCAGGTACTCCGGCACCCGCTCTCTCCACGTGCCCGTCTCCATACCTCAGCTTTTTGCAGCTCCTCTGGGTCTCTGTGAGCCCCTCTCTTTCCCTCTAGTTATAGAATTTCCACTCAGCAAGGTTTTCTGTGGTTCTGGATGCTGTCCGTTCTGTGTTTTAGTTGTAGTTTTGAAATTGTTGTGTGAGGCAGCAGTGTAGGTGTTTACCTATGCCGCCATCTTGGGTTTTCTCCTTAATGTGGACACTCTTGACAGAGAAGTGGGTGGCTGCTGCTGCACACACTGCTTGTCCAGGCACTTCCCTCTGCTGGAGATTGGAGATTGTGACATTTTGGAGACCACACGGGTTTCTCTGTTGGTATCAGATCCCCTGGGCGCATGACCCTGATGTCGCAACCAGGCGCGCCAGAACCCGTTCCCTCAGATCGGCTCCCTCCTTGAGGAGGGGTGCCTAGCCTGCCTGCAGCCTTGGCACAGAGTGCACAAACAGGTCTGCCACCCAGACCTGAGCTCCGGGCCACCCGCCCTGCCGCCTCCACCAGGCGAGCTCACCATTATTGCTGTAATCTGGTGTTCCGGGGCTGATCTACAGACCTTGAGCGATGGAAGAACAGATTGCTCTGAAAGAGAGGGCTAAGGCACTATTTGGCTATTGCCACCAAGTAGCCCTGTTCACCTCCTTTGGCTTTTATTGTCATAACAGCTTGAACTAAAATTAACCTCTAGATACAATTAGCAGGGTAGGTACCCTTGAGAAAGTACATGCTTCTACAAGGTCGGGTCTTTAAAGACTAAACAGAGATTCTACTAGAACACCCCAGAGGATCGGCCTTGTTTGGAAAAGTCAAGGTAGGGTCTGCCGCCTTCGGCAAGGTCCCCTCAGGGGCCCCCTGGCCTTTCAGAGCATCCTCCTTACAGACATGCCAACCAAGTCCTGTGCTTCCCCACAGCTGCACCGCCGCCAGGACACATGGACCTGCTGCCACGACCTGGCATCACTGACCTAGAGACTCAGAAGGAAGAACCCAGCAAATGGGGAGACAAAACAACAACAAACAAAAAACACCCCCAAATAAAATACAAGGAAGAATCTCCAGAAAATAAATTAAATGAAACGGATCCCAGTGATTTATCAAACCTAGTGGGTATAAGGATGCTCAAACAACTTAGTGATAAATATAAGCAAATAACGAAACTTTTTTTTTTTTAAATACATTTTATTTATTTTTTTTTTACAGAGAGGAAGGGAGAGGGATAGAGAGTTAGAAACATGGATGAGAAAGGAACATCGATCAGCCGCCTCCTGCACGGCCCCTACTGGGGATGTGCCTGCAACCCAGGTACATGCCCTTGACCGGAATCGAACCTGGGACCTTTCAGTCCACAGGCTGATGCTCTATCCACTGAGCCAATCCGGTTTCGGCACTAACGAAACTTTAAAGAATTTAGTGGGAACTACGTAAGCATGAAAAATATGTAGAAACCATGAATAAGTATCAATTAGAGCCTGTGCAGCCTGGTGACAGTCAAAAGAACAATTACAGAATATAGATAGATGGAACAGAACAGGGATCCCAGAAATAGACCAAAGTGGCCTAAGGAAAACTGGACAGGGATATGAGAGAGGGGGGGTGGTGGTAGGGGTAAGGAGGGAGGGAGAAAGGAAGAGGGAAAGGAGGGAGGAAGCAAGCAAGGAAGGAAGGAACTAGGCCAGCAATTGACACCATACACATGAATAAACTCCAAATGGATAAAAGACTTTAACTGTAAGTCGTGAAGCCATTAAAATCCTAGAGGAGCCGAGACTGGTTTGGCTCAGTGGATAGAGCGCTGGCTTGCGGACTGAAAGGTCCCAGGTTCGATTCCGGTCAGGGGCGGGCACATCTCCACAGTGGGGCGTGCAGGAGGCGGCTGATCGATGTCTCTTTCTCATCGATGTTTCTGACTTTGTGTCTCCCTTCCTCTCTGTAAAAAATGAATAAAAAATATTTTTAAAAAAATCCTAGAGGAAAACATGGCCCTAAAATCTCAGGCGTCTCAGGTAGCAGTATTTTCTCACATACATCTCCTAGGGCAGGGGAAACGACAGGAACGGGAGAAAATGTTCGCCAATGATACTTCCTGAGCGCGCGCCGCGCGAAAGCAACAGGAGGCGCAGGAGCACAGCTCACAGCCACCAACACACTTGCGAGTTCTTCCCTTTGGACAGCACAAGCCAGGGGAGAGCGCGAACGCAGTCCCCCACTACCACAAATTATGCAGTCGAGTTTCCCACATTTGGGGAAATCGCAGGGGTCAGCACATCCGGAGTGCAATGGATAAGCCTCGCCCTGGGAAAACCACCTTCGTGATCATGGTATCTCCCCTGCCAGGTAAGTATGAGTTGCTCCGCCCGCC
>PVJN01043064.1:0-17968 GCA_004026805.1 Lasiurus borealis | reverse complement strand
GGAGAGGAGAGGAGAGGAGAGGAGAGGAGAGGAGAGGAGAGGAGAGAAGAGAAGAGAAAAGAAGAGAAGAGAAGAGAAGAGAAGAGAAGAGAAGAGAAGAGAAGAGAAGAGAAGAGAAGAGAAGAGAAGAGAAGAGAAGAGAAGGGAGAATACAAGGAAAAATGAACTGCAATCTGCTTTTTTTTTTCCTACTAAATTTATGTATGTCCTATTGGTGTATTTCAGTGTATTCTAGACATTAGAATATACAGCTGACTATTATGCTTCCTTTAAATCCTGAAAAACCTAGAGAAAATGTCCAAGATGAAGACTGCGGGGAAGATGAAAGTCACTAAGACACAGAGTGGTCAGAGAGAAAGGAGCCCAGGAAATCTCATCACATCTGCAACCAATGTCAGTGAAGACAAGAACATTTTTTCAATGGTGACTTAGGCATAGCTAGACATTTTGTGGAGTCTCGACTTCCCAGTTCACTCAGTATTCTGGGGTAGGCAAGGTAGGTGAATGTTGACATAGAAAGACCATGAGCTTTGGCATCAGACTGGCCTAGATTCAAATTCTAGACCTAATCTGAATTTAGTTGAAGTTCTTAATTTATTCATTCATAAGTGGAATATTCTTAGCACATTAACACATTGGCATAAATAGTGGTTTTGATACAATTAATGAGAGCATTAAATAAAATTAAATATGTTCATTCCCTAAAAGAGATTATCAGTACAAAGTGGGCACTCATTAAATTTTAGTCATTACTTTCACCCTTAGCATCCACTTGCCCTTCATCAAAATTCTATTTAGAAATTACATGTCTATTTTGAACATTAAAAAAAAATTCTTGGGGAATACTTTGGCAAGGAGGAAAAGTTTGGCCAGCAAAAGTCACACTCCATAAAACTTCAGGGATTACCTTACTTAATGCATCCATATTTTTGCCTGGCCTTCCAAGAAACTGTAAATTAAAAAGTATAATCATAGGAACTAGAGAAGCCTGAGATATTGGTCCATTTATTTGTTCTTCTAACCACATAATAACAATAGCTTCTATTTATGAATTTGTGCCAATATGCTAGGATCAAGCTAAATATTTTGGTACAATAACCCCAAGATGTGGGTATGATTGTTGTTTTCAGTGTACATGAAAGAGACCAAGACTGAGAAAGGTTAATTTTCCCAGGGTTGTCTGACTTCAAAGTCTATTGTTTATAACATTGCCTCTATTACATAGCTTCCAAGTTCTGACTTGCATTTTTGAAGTATTATTATAATTTAATCTTTTACTGTATGTTACTTAGTGGGAAGTAGGAAAATATCAATTATAAATAAATATTTCCAAAATTATCTAACTCCTACAAATCAAAGCTAAAAAAAGCAAAGTAGGCAAACAATGAACTACACCTATACAACTAAAGCAGTAACTTGAAAATACAACCCATAGGTATACTTCTCAGCCAAATGCCTAATATTCACTGTCACAATTGAGTTATTTATGGAAAACAATACAGGACCTCTTTTTCTAGCCAAAATAGTATGAAAGGCTCCATTAAAACATCAAGAAATGAGATTATAAAAAAGGTAAAATCAACTTTAAAAACTTGAAAAGTGAAATCAATACACAGTCAAGAAAGACTGACACTATCTTTGACTGTCCCCTGAACATGATAGTGTTTGGAAAGGTCATCTGCTTTATCTGGCCTTCTACCTTGGCTGGCCCTAATAATTATGTTATCTCACTTCTTCAGCATAACACCCTGATTCCTGCCAAAATGCAGAATCCTGGGAGGGCTAACAATGTTCCATCCATCATTGAGACCTTCACCATAATAACATTTCATCCCTCAGAACAGTGGGGATTCAGAAGAGAGAAGCATGAGACACTGCATGTCTCAGGTAAGTACAGATAGGAAGAACTATTTCTCAATTTTGCCTGGAGTAATCTCAGATATACCTTTGGCAGTTTAAATTGACATTCTCCAGCCCTCAAGCCATCCTAGAAAATAAGCCATCTGATTTAGGGCTATAGGGTTCTTATTTACACAGCAAAATGTTACTAATAACCTCATATGTGGGTAGGATGAAACTTACTGATTTAGTTTTTTGGTGTGGGTGTGTGTGTGTGACTTTATTTGAATTTTTTAAATGAACTAGAATGGGTAATTCTGCAATAATGGCCACAGATATTATTGCATCCAGTTATTCTGCTACACCTGGTTGAAGAACAAGGTCACTGAATGGAAACATAAATAGGCTTGAGTACATTTGTTTAAAAATTAGTTTTCATTGGATTGTCTGAAAAATATAATCACAGGAAAAAAAGGCGAAAGAAACATTTGAAAGAGGACAATTTAAAATATGTTAAAGAAATAAAGTAATTGGAACACGATTTTAGGAACTTCCACTACTGATCAATTGACCCATGGAGGGAGGGCGTTTGGAGGGGGGAAATCTTGGTTGTATTACACCACTGGGAAACAGAATGGTTGTTTATTACAAGCATTATTGAAACAAGAACTGACAGCATAAAATTATTATGAGAGAGGATGTCAGTTGACAAGAGATTTCAATAATTTTGGTGCTCTGGAAGCAAATGTAGACTCAGTAACTGATGGACCAAAGTGAAGAAAACCATGGCTCAGAATTCAAGTGGAGGCGTGGCAGACTAACCACTAAGTCTCTACAGCAATGGTTCTCAACCTTCCTAATGCCATGACCCTTTAATACAGTTCCTCATGTTGTTGTGACCCCCAACCATAAAATTAATTTCATTGCTACTTCATAATTGTAATTTTGCTACTGTTGTGAATTATAATGTAAATATCTGATATGCAGGATGTATTTTCATTGTTACAAATTGAACATAATTAAAGCATAGTGACTAATCACAAAAACAATATATAACTATATATTGTGAAATATTTATTTCTAATTACAAATAAATGAAATTTTGTCTTGAAGCATGGTGTAGCATGGGTAACAGCCTTAATATAACAACAGGAAACTACATTGCTAGATTTGGCGACAGTATGCGTGCAAAGCCAACATCGGTGCGAAGGTTGAGATTGCTTCTTTCTCACCAGTTCAGAAATTCTCAGGGCAGTCTTTGGAAGAGCACAATGAAGATCATCTTTCACAACAAGTCTACTTCTGTATTTAGATTTGATAATCAACAAGCTGGAAAACCCTGTTTCACAAAGATATGTTGTTGAAAATGGAAGAAGAAGGCGCAACACAGTCTTAGATAGAACAGGATATGATTAGAAACACTTGATCCAGAATTTTGTAACTGGCATTGTAGAGAAATAAATTCTCGCTGCATCGTTGTTAATAAGTTCAATGAACTCCTCTTGTGCTGTGTCAGGAACATCTTCAACTTTGACTGTGAATGGGCTTCTGGCAAGTACAAATGGGATGTCAGGTAGATTTGGAAAGTATGATGAAATTTCATCTGTAAGCATGTGCAAGTGTTGTTTCACAGAAATTATTGTAATCCTTTTATCTGGTTCAATGTCATATTCCTCAAAGAAAGCAGATAAAGTAAGCAACATGTAAATTTTATTTTCATCCAATTTATTTATTTATTTATTTATTTATTTTGCCAAAGCTGGAATTTTATTTGCAATGATCAGATCTTTTCAGACAAAATGAGGCATATTGCATTTGGTCTTTGCAGTGATAAATTTAACTCATTCAAGATATACTATTGATGACGTGTACACATAAGGAACTGTTTGACATTGAAACTGGACTCAAAACTATTGGACATTGAAATTGGGACTCAAACATTTTTTTGCTCTTACAAGTTTATTCCTAGCCTACAAAGGCAAGATGTTTTTAAAGACAAGGATGGGGAGGGGGGAGGACAGATACAGAGGCAAAGAAGCAATGAACAGACTGTCATGCTACAATGGGAAGGCAGGGGCGGTTGTGGGGGGGTGGGGGGAGGCCTCTAAGAGATCAACTGAAGGACTTGTATGCATGTATGTAAGCATAGCCAATGGATACAGGACATTGGGGGTGGGAGGGGAGACAAGTGAGGACATGTACTGGGGGGTGGGGAAGGCCAGGGGAAGGCAATAGGGGAAATAAATAAATAAATTTTAAAAAACAAGATAGCAAAGATGTCAATGAAGTAAGCTATTTTCTGCAGTTCAGTTTTATCACTGAAAAGTGCTTCAAACTGCGGTCTTGCTTTCTGATTAAAAAATGTTTTGAGTTCATCATGAAGCTCAAAAACACTTTTAAAACTTTTCCTCTCAACAACCATATCACTTCAGTGTGAAATAACAGAGCATTATTCAGCACATCCAACTCATTGCACAGTTGCTAAAACAGTCAATTGTTTAAAGTGCTGGTCTTTACAAAATTGACAAAACTTATGACGCTTTTCATTACTTCGTATAACTCTTGTAGCAGTGTCTTCGTTGCTAATATTTTCTGATGAATCATACAGTGAGTTCTAATGACTTTTGGTGACTCATTCAGTACCAAATGTTGAAATCTAAATCAACATCCTAGCATAGCTGGAGTACCATCTGTGCAAACACCACAAACCTTTTCCCAAGAGATCTTATGTTCTTTCAGAAATGAACCAACTGTGTCAAATACATTACATGCAGTAGTTGTTTCAAAAGGTTTGCAAAAAAGAAACTCATCTTTAAAGTCGCCACCATTAATATACCTCATGTAAACCAGTAACTGTGAACAGTTTGCAATGTCTGCAGATTCATCAAGCTGGATACTAAATATTGGAAGTAGAGCAGATTTAATTTCCTGGATTACCTGATGAAGAATATCAGCAGACATGTCATCTATTCTTCTGCAGACAGTGTCGTTAGATAAGGAAATTGCACTCAATTTTGTTACAAATTTGTCTCCTATCATAACTCAAACAATGTCTTTGGCTGCTGGCAACAGTAAATCCTCAGCAATGGTGTGAGGTTTCATAGCTATGGCAATTCTGAGTGCCACCAAATATGAAGCTTCAATATCTGCTACCTTTTGTTTGTGGTAGTTGCCACCAGTGTCAAGTCTGGCTTTCCAGAGTCCATCAGCTTTGCTTCTAAAATAGTTAGTATCTTTGCCGGCAAAGTTTGGATGCTTGCTATCAAAATGGCAATTTAGTTTGTTGGGCTTCATAGATTCGGCTGATAGAACTTTGCAACAAATAACACATTGGGATTTTCTCAATTCCTGCTGTAATTATTGAGGTTAAATCACACTGTAAAAAATCCTCACTATATATTTTTTTAACATTCTTCTCTACATGAAGCATTGTTATGGGATGGTTTGGTAATGAAAATAATATGTAACAATAGCTTTAATAATACAAAAGATGATACATGGTATAGTTCAGTCAATACAGTTCCTATGATTTACCATTTTCTGTGTTGTTTTTTTACATACCTGTTACAGTGGTACCTCAAGATATGAGTTTAATTAATTCCGTAACCTTGAGGCATGAGAAACTATGAGACGCTCGAGTCGAGGTAAACTGGTGGGTTGTGTGTAGCCAGCTGATCTGCGTGATTACTCCTATCTCAAATGTTGCTCGTGTTTCAAAGCAAAATCGCTCGCTCGACGCCTCGTATCTCAAAAATCTCATGTGTTAGGGCACTCATATCTTGAGGTACTTACCACTGTATTATCACAAGGGGGTAGTATTCATATCAACCACGGCTTAATATAAAAAGACCGGTCAGCATCCAGATTAAATTCCCATGTTACAGATTTTTTTTTTTGCAGTAGTTGATGATTTTATAGTACATTATTTTACATTTACCCAGTAATTATAATTCATGAAGTGTTGTTTTACCTCTAATACTGCTGCTTTCAACACAGTAGCTGCTTTTAACAAAGTAGCTGCTTTCAACACAGCAGCTATTTTCTACACAGTAGCTGCTCTCTACACATGTGTGACTGGTCCGCATAAGTACATTAAGGCACCAATCCTGTCACATACACCTGTATTTGTATGGGGTGTATGTGATGAGTTGGCATGATGATGTCATCACACCAGGAACTCGTATGTGAGTGTATCTGCATGTGGGCGGACACTCCTGGAGATGGATAGAGGAGCAGTGTCTCGGTTCTTAAGACCATCAGAAATATGTGTTCCCCAATGGTCTTAGGCAACTTCTGTGAAAGGGTCGTTCAACCCCACAGGTTGAGAACCTGCTGCTCTACAGAGTCCCCTCATTTGGACATGCTTGGGGCAATAAAATACAGAGATGAGGTATTGGGCTCAAAAACGAGATAATTCAGTGGAAAGTCGGAGATACCTCCTTCACTCACAGGTGCAGAGCTACATGTCTGTACCTCCCTGGAGAGGGAGAAGAACAAAAATGAAAAAGAAAGTGGGGTGGAAATAAAGAAGAGAAGAAATTAAAGATAAAACCACAAATCTCTTTTTCCTTTCATTGAATCTGGGGGAAGATGAGACATTGCATTCAGTTGCTCTTAGTGATCCTGTGGCCCAGGTCTGCAGGACCAAGACCTTAAAGATAGTCACGACTGCCTGGCCAGCATGGCTTAGTGGTTGAGAGTCAACTGATGAACCAGGAGTTCACGGTTCGATTCCCAGTCAGAGCACATACCTAGGATGCAGGCTCAATCTCCAGTGTGGGGCATGCAAGTGGCAGCCGATCAATGATTCTCCCTCATTATTGATGTTTCTTTCTCTTCCTTGCCCTTCCTCTCTGATGTTGTAAATGGACAATCAAAGGGTCTCTTCTACCTGTCAGTACTTCAGCCAAGTTAAAGAGACAGGGTTGAATCATATATGAGCGTTTATTCCAATACTGCTGGCAGTATGGGAGAGCAGCAGGTCATTCAGGAAAATTTGCTCTGCAGCCCCCCAGCTGCTTATATAGGGTAGTACCAAGATTAAATGAGGAAGGGGGGATTATAGGCATGGGGAAGTAGAAGGCTGGGGTGGAACTCCATTGTTTAGGCAACAAGGTTGTTAATCTTTTCATGATAATAGGCAATTCTTGAAGGAGAATGGTTCCAAGGTTGATTCCCAGGTGGGGAATGTCCTTTTTTAACCAACACAAGCCACTCATTGTTAATAGAGCATGATTAATATTTACCATAACCATAGCTAGTTGCTAGTCTCCAGTATTCTATTTTTGCCCTTAACTAAATCAATTATATGTATATATAAAATCTTTATTTAAAGATAGCCACAATAGCCAAAAATAGTGATGAAAAAAATGGCTGCTCTAGGGGCCAAAATCTTTCATCAAATTGAGTACAGTGGTGCCTCGAGATACGAGTGCCCTAACATACAAGATTTTTGAGATATGAGCCGTGGAGCGAGCGATTTTTGCTTTGAAATACGAGCAACATTTGAGATAGGAGTAATCACGCAGATCAGCCGGCTACACACGACCCACCAGTTTACAGCGACTCAAGCGTCTCATAGTTTCCCACGCCTCAAGGTTACGGAACAAATTAAACTCCTATCTCAAGGTACCACTGTATTACTTTGGTGGCTTCAATTTGCCATGGGATAAGTTTTTAAAAGAAAGAATCAAAATGGATGAAGGCTGGATACCTTTGGAAATAATGATAAAATTCAATAGGTTAAACGGTCTAACAATACATTTTAATGTAATAGAGGATTATTGAGCAAATCAAAGGCAGAACTTATAGAAATAAGTGAAGATAAAACTAAAATCAGAAGATATCCAAACAGATGCCTCCCTGACCTGACTGAGTATAAAAATGATGGAAATTCCCCATAACATGACTTGGAGTGGTGAACACAGAAAACAGAGTACAGATGATGTGTTGTAGAGTTGTGTGCCTAAAAGCTGTATAGTTTTGTTTACCAGTGTCACCCCAATATATTCAACAAAAAAGGGAAAAAAAAGTAAATAAGTAAAAATAGTGTAAAGGTTTATTTTAAAGTCTCCCTTACTGATACAACCCTTGATGGCATAAAAGAATAGTTAGAGCAGCCGCTGTGGCTCCATGGTTGAGCATCAACTTATGAATCAGGAGTTCATGGTTGGTTCCCAATTAGGGCACAGCCCAGGTTTTGGGCTTCATTTCCAGTAGGGGGTGTACAGGAGGCCAACTATCAATGATTCTTTTTCCTCATTGATGTTTCTATCTCACTCTCTCCTCCTCCCTTCCACTCTGAAATCAATAAAAAATATATATTTTTTTAAAAAGAAAGAAAATCTTTTTTTAAAAAATGGATTTAAAAGAATAGTTAGAAGATAAAGATCATATATTAAATATTCAGATGAGAAGAACACTACACAAAGCATTTGAGGGATCAATATTTGCTGTGTTTAATAGCACTGAATCTACTAAAAAGCTGTGGAGATCCCTGGACAAATGTACAAAGACACAGATCTGATAATGTTTTTTGAGAAAGAATACTCTAGGGGTGGGGGAACATGTAGAAAGCAAAGTGGAAGGTAAATGTTCGAGCTAAATGAGCAAGAAGAAAAACAAAAGTTAACGAAAATGCTGAAATGACGTCTAAAGAAGAAAAGATTAGTTGCTTGCTGAAATTTTCAGGGCACCCAGATGTACATCCTTTCCTCAAATCATGGTGAAATAAAATGTATAGACCTTATCAGAGGAACAAAAGAGGAAATAATTCTATTTAAAGAAAAAGCTAAGAAAGCACTGGATAAAGCCAATGATGGAAATAATGGTAAGGTACAATTAAAGAACAAACAAGTGATATGGAAAGTACTAGATGAAGATATGAAAAAACGAAACATTGAAAAACATTATAGAAGATCATCAGGAATCCCTAAACAAGTGTAACTTTAAAAAATTTAAAGGGAAATAAAGCTGCCCTGACTTGGCCTGCTAAAGAAAAGGTACAGTTTCAGCGGGGGAAACTAAATTGATAGTGCGATGAAAATGGTGCATCTGGACCAGAAAAAAAAGCAAGAAAAGAAGCAGACAAAAGAAGAACCTGCATCAAAACAGCAGAAAATAGTGCCAGAGACCACTAGTTTGGTAAAAATACATGTTTTATTCATTTTAATTAAGCTTTAAAGAAAATAACACCAAATTAGGTCCACTTCAATGTCCACCTGTAAGATGGAAAATTTTTTGTTCTTTAATTTGTCTTTATTGCCCAAATGAGGATTTTTAATGTCCAGGTCTAAGTGATTTCAGATTATTCAAATATCAAAAGGAAGATTCATATGCTAAATTGCCTTTGTAATATGAGAATATATTAGTATAAACTAATAAAATATATACCATATAAAAAGAGCAAAAAAATTATTCTTGGTAAAGCTGGGGCAAAAATTGTGTGTGTAGGTGCCTAAAAGCAGAGCTTTCTACATTCTGTATTAATGTATGAATGTTGACCCCAATATACTGCTGACTTCATATGTACTCACTATGAACTGAAGCCAGATAGCTGATGTGACCCAAATATGCCCAACATCTCAAGGAAAATTTGAACATGACAATTAAAAAAAAAAAGTAATAAAAAAATGACACTGGTAAAAGCTGTCATTATTATAGTTTTAATCTATAACTCTTCTGTTTCCATTAAGATTTAAAACTCAACTGTATAAAACAATAATTACAAATTTATATTAATGGGCACATAATGTATAAAGATGAAATTTGTGACAATAACAACATCAAGGGAGATACAGAGCTGGATAGGAGTAAAGTTAGTGTATATTTTTAATGCTAAGTCGGTATCAATTCAAACTAGATGGCATCAATTTAAGATATTAACTATAATTTCATTTCCATGGTAACCATTAAAAATAGATTTTAAAATATACAGGAAAAAAAATGAATAGAGCCAAAATTATTCACTAGGAATAATAATAATAATAATAATAATAATATGCACTTTTGGAGAAAATAAGAAGAAAAAATATATAAGAACTAAATAAAATAAATAGTAAAATGGCAGAAGTAAGTCCTGCTCATCAGTTTGAACCAATGGGTCAAAAAAGAAAATTAGAAAAATACCTTGAGACAAATAAAAGTGAAAACACACCGTATGTAATGAAAGAGAAAATTATAGCTGTTAAAAACCTACATTAAATTCACCAGTTAAAAGTCAGAGATGACCCAACTACATGCTGCTTACAAGAGGTTATTTTTTTAGATGCAAAGACACAAATCAGTTGAAAGTATAAGGATAGAAAAGATATTCCACACAAATAGTAACCAAAGAGATTTAAGATATCTGTGTGAACATCAGATAAAATATATTTTAAGTTAAAAACAAAGGACATTATACATTGATGAAAGGGTCAACTCATCAAAAATATACAATTATATGTATCTACACACCAAACAAAATATATGAAGCAAATATTGACCATATTAAAGGGAGAAATAACAGTTCTATAATAATAGATGGAGATTTTAATACACTCCACTTTCAATAATGGATATAATAAATAAAAAATATAGACAAAAGATCAATAAGGAATTAGAGAACTTTAACAACACTACCAACCAACTAGGCTCAGCAGCCATATACAGAACACTGACCAACAGCACCAGACACACATTTTACTCACATGTACATGGAAAATTCCCCAGGACATACCATGTTATATCTTTAACCAATGAATTAAAAACAATTGCAAACATTAAAGCATCTTCTCTAACCATAATGGAATAAAGCCAGAAATAAATAACAGAAGGAAACTGAAAAATTAAAAATATGTGAAAATTTAAAAATATTCTTTTGTAAAATTAATGGGTCAAAAAAAAAAGAAATCACTAAGACAATTAGAAAATATATTGATACAAATGAAACTGAAAAAGCACCATACAAAAACTTATGGGATGTAGTAAAAGAGGTACTCGGAGAAAATTTATACCTATAAACACCTACATTAAAAAAGAAGATCTCAAAAAATAATATGACTTGCCATTTTAAATAACTAGGAAAAGAAGGACAAAATAAACCTAAAGCCAGAAGAAAGAAGAAAATAATAAATATTAGAGTAGAGATAAACAACCTATGACATAGAGAAACAATAGAGGAAATTGAAAGTTGGTTTTTAAAAGATCAACAAACCTTTAGCCAGACTAAGAAAAAAAGGAGAAGATGAAAATAAATAAAATCATAAAGAAACTGGGACTTTACTGAACTTACAGAAAGTAAAAAAGAATGTAAGAGAATACTATAAACGATTACATGCCAACAAATTAAAATAACCTAGATGAAATGCCTAGAAACACACAAATTACCAAAACTGACTCAAGAAATAGACAATCTCATCGGATTTAGGAATCTGTTCTTAGGAAACAGAAGACAATCAGCCCTTTTCCCACACATACATACTGAATACCACACTTAAGAAACCGCTGGAGAAGTGGAATCTGAGGTTGGCAGAAGCAGGGATGCATAAACACCGCTTTGTGAATTGGACATCCAGAAGTGACGGAATTAGATCCCTGAGGCCCTTGTCACTTGGGACCACCCAGCTTTGGATGCTAAATCCATCATCTTTTGTCTGAGTGCAGATATGTTACTGAAGCCCCACCATGTGTCCTCATCTACTGTCCTCTGAACCTGCTCCAAAACTAACTGCAGCATCTTCTGGAGAAAGCATAAACCACACATCCAGTCCACCCAATGACAAGACTTCAGTTCTACGCCCAAAATATGTGTTCAATGGGCTCTCTTTTCCCCATCTTCATTGCCCAAAACCACCACCACCAAAAATATTCTTTATATGTAGACTAGTGCAGGTGCATCCATTCATCCATCCATCCGCTCCCTATCTCCAGGTCAGTCTCCACTCATCACAAAGAGTGATCTTTTTAAAATGAATAAAGTCATGTAATTCTCCTGCTTGATGCCTTATTCTTACTCCAGAAAAAATCCAGAATTCTTCACACAGAATAATAATTTCTCTCTTATACTCGTGGCTGAATAACTACTGTTTTACAAGGTCCTGCATGGTCTGTACGCTCCAGTTTATTGCCCGTCTCTTTCTTGCTGTGATGCTCCATGGGTGTTGCTCCTCTTTTAATTCCTCTTCTCCCCAGGATCTTCACACATGCTCTCCTGTTCCCCTGAATGTTCATCACTCCCGCAAGCCCCCACCTCTGTCCTGACCTGGATGAGTCCTTCAGGTCCCAGGTGAAGGGGCACATACCTTGGAAGGGTTTTACAACTTCTCTCCTCACAAAGAAGTGTGGGAATTAGCCTAAGTCTCCCATTGTCCAGTGTCCTATAATTGTCCAGTTAGTGCAATTATAACTAAACTGAGTTTAATTATTTGTTTAATTTATCTCTCTCCCACTTGACTGCACACTCCATGAATAAGGGGAGGGCTAGAGGGAATTGCAGGCTACTGTTTCTTCACCCTTTCATATAGGATTTTGGCACACAGTAAATGTCTCCGAAATAGGTGCTTAAATTAATTAGTAAAATGAATGAATAAAAATAATTTCTCTCTTATATTTGTGGCTGAATATCTATTATTTTGCAAATAGCTTTTTATTGTATACTTTAAGCTCCTTAGAAGTTTAAATTGGGACAAAAAAATGGCATGTAACACATGCATAAAGGTAGAAAACTCATTTAGCATGAAGAAGAACTCTTCAAAATAGGATTCTCACAATTCTATGCACCAGTGAATCTGTTCTAATTACAAATCATTAGAGGAGATAGCGAGTGATTCTGATGCTAGCATTTTTAATGAGGAACTTATTTAAAGTTTTTAAATCCCAGGTAACAATATTTTTGAACTTCACAGCACAATCACATCATTAACAAAAGGTTAGATCACAAAACCCATAATAAAATGAGGTATGATTTTTAATATTTTAAGGATATAGCTATATATTATTCTAGCCAGTCACTCTCATAATGCTACACTTGTAAAGCAACATGGAGTTTCCATAGCAATGGCTTTTTACCAAGAGTACATAAGCCTTGCAGCTGCCTAGTCCTTCCATGGTGCACGTTTTTCTGCTTCATTCAGACTACAGCTATACATTGGCCCTAAGTTAGAATTTAACAAGACTGCAGTGATAATTTTTCAGAGGAGTAATACTGAGTGTGTGGGCTGACAGCCAGGGCAGCTCCTAGGCTGAGCATGAGCCCACTGTGCCGTCCAAGACCTCTGCAGCATCTGCCCTTTAATCACATTACATCATAATCAGGTCTATTTTTGGAATGTTTTCCTGAGAGTCACTTTAAAGTCACAAAGTAGCAGTTGCCGACCCCAGTCTCTCCATATGTGTGTGTGGGGGGGGGGGGGGGGGGAGAAGCGGCGGATTAGACTACAAGAGATTGAAGTGTCTTGCCCAAAGTCTTACCATGTCAAATCCTGGTCAGGAATTAGCACTTTCCAGCCTATTCACTACTTAAATTACAACACAATGAGTGCCTACTATTGTCAGGCACTGTTCCAAGTTCTTAGAATGCATACATCAGGATTTTTGTTTGTTTCTTTCATTGTTTTTTAAAAGACAATGATGTCTGCCTTTATAGAGTTTACATTCTAGCAGAAAAACATATAGGTTATAATTTTATTTTATTTTTTTAATTTTGTGTTTGTAATTTTAAATAGGTGGTCAAGATAGTTCTCCTTGAGAAGGAAACATTTGAGTGCAGACTTGAAAGAGGTGTGGGCCTCTTTGAATATCTCTAGGAGACACATCCAGGCAGAGAGAAAAGATAATACAGAACTGGAAGGCATTAGTCCAGGCAGAAAAAAAAATTTTTTTGATGGGCATTGAGTGGAGATTAATGGCAGTAAAAATGATGAAAAGAGAACCCATTGGACATATACTTTGGAAACAAAACTGATTTGTCTCATTGATTAATTGAATGGATGGGTTATCCTTCCTCCAGTAGGTGTGGAGATGATTTTTGGAACCTCAAAAGACACTGGATGAGGACACTTGGTGGAACACTGGTAACAAGTCTAGACCCAGAGCAATGTTGAGCAGGTTTGGTGGCTAAGATAAAGAATAAGGAAGGCATTGGTATTAGAGTGGAGGGATGAGGGAGATAACTGTAACAAATTCCAGAGGGGGGAACAGGCTGTGGAGCCAGGCAGGTCATTGGAAGGACTGGCTTTTACTCAGGGAGATGAGGAGCCAGTAGAGAGTTTTGAAAGAAGAGAAACATTATTTTCTCTTGGGTTTCACATAGTTACTAGATTGATAACAGTCAGTCCAGGTCAAGGATGGAACAGGAAAGCCAATAGGCTTCTGTAGTCATCTAGATTTGAGATAATGGTGGCTTGGACCAAGGTGTAGGCTATGGAGGTGGTGGGAAGTGAATAGGATCTGGGTGTATTGTGGAGACAAAGCCAACAGATTATGGTGAGGGTTTGGATATATGGTGTAAGAGAAAAAGGAATTAGGGATAGTCCTAAAGTTTTTGTCCTGAGCAACTGGAAGCATGGTATTGCCAAGCACGAAGGAAATGAAACTATGTGGACAGGTGTGGGAGGAGAAATAGAGGGTCAGTACCAGACAGGTGGCGTGTAAGCTGTCCACTGAGGAGATGATGAGAAAGCTGTTGGCTGTACAAGTCTGGACCTCAGCAGACACTCATTGGCTGAGATATGATACCCTGGTATGGTGCTCTTCCCAGCTTGATGTACTTCCTCCAGCCATAGTTTGGACTTCTCCAGAATGAGAAACATGGTGGTGAAGTTCAATTCTCAGTACCCCTTTGCTGCCCTCCAACTGGCATGAGTCTTATTTCCAAGAAAAATAGCCAGTTACTCTGCATCTTACATAAAAGGGACCCTCAATCAAGGAGCTCCTTGCCCAACTTCACGTGGTAGAAACGCACTACAGAACTTCAGACACACTGTAAGGTGAAACTTCAAAAACTGACTTTGGTACCATTGAATATGGTAACATTTCTCTATAGTATATTAATCATTTTTTCTGCTTTATCAGAAGGATGCAATTTTGTTTTTTATATCCTCGTAAGAGAGTTTTCTGAAAGCCTGGGGAAAATCACAAGTAGCTGAGTGATGCAAAAGCACCACACTCAATGCATCTAAATAACCTTGTCTTTGGTTAACAATGAATCAATGCCAATGGAATCATCATATTTTAAAACTTTTCATCTAAATGTGACATATGCATCCCCATGTGTCAGCATAATCTGTGCTAAAAACATTTCAATGAATGACAAGTTGATTGGCCCCAATTTGAAAAACATAGTGTATAAAAACATAATTTGGGGGATGGACAACATTATGACAGATTCTATATTCTGCTCATACACAAAACTGATTTGAATTGTTTAGAGAATTTTGATAGATTGTGAATGCTTTCAGGAAAGAAAATTGGCCAGATAGGAGAGGGAGGGGAAGGAAAAAATGGAATTAAAAACTGTTGGACAACTATTGTCAGCCAGAAGTTGTTTGAGTGAAAAGGATGGGGTAAGGGATTGATTAATAATCATTGTTTTTACAACCAAGTGAATACTTTGATATAGTTGAAAAGGACATCAGCTTTCCACGTGAAGAATCCTAGTGCAAAACCCAGCTTTGTCACTTACTATAAGATGTCAAACAAATTATATCATTCCTCTGACCTCCTCTTTTTTTTCCATCCATAAAAGGAGGATAACAATAGATACTTTCTAAGTAGTTGTGAGAATTTAACTAGGTTTAATTTGTGTACACACGCACACACACACACACACTCACCCTAAGTTAGTTCTCAATTCCTTTTAATGCAAATATTGTATTAGAGATATTCCAATATCAGATGGAAAATACGTGAGCCATTTGGTAAGGTATGAACCTCAGTTTAGAGAATCAAGAAAAAAAATGGTCCTTTCTGCTAAGATGCCATACAGCTTAGAGACCTGAAAGGATAAATAGAACCCAGCATAGTTTCTCTCTTCTGCTCACTCTACAACATCAGTCACATTAGGACTGTCTCTTATGGTCTCCTCATTCATTTTCATCACTTTATGTCAAAAGTTGTGGCCTTGTTGGTTAAAAGCTAACAAGAAATTCTGTTAGAAAGTAAGATTTAATAGTGATAATATATCTTAATTATTCAGAGAGTGGAAATCATAAAGAAACCTCTAAAGAATTTGTTGCTGAAACCGGTTTGGCTCAGTGGATAGAGCTTCAGACTGTGGACTGAAAGGTTCCAGGTTCCATTCCAGTCAAGGGCACGTACCTTGGTTGCGGGCACATCCCCAGTAGGTGGTGTGCAAGAGGCAGCTGATCAATGTCTCTTTCTCATTGATGTTTCTAACTCTATCCCTCTCCTTTCCTCTCTGTAAAAAATCAATAAAAATAGATTTTTAAAATTTAAAAAAATTCATTTTCTTCAACCTGGTATGAATAACAGTAAGGATGAGGGCCAATTCCAAATCCTGAACTGCTAATTAAAAGTCCAGAAAAATGGGTAGCATATGGAGGCTGGGATTAAGCTAGAAGATGAGATGGCAACTAGAATAAAAACCCTTAAAGAAGAAAGGAGATGGGCCAAAAATGAAGGAAACTTGGTTTTCCAATTTGATCCCACAAGGACCTTAACTTTTAAATAAGAATGGTGCCTCTAATTTTCTCTTTAAACAAATATTGATTGAGTGTTTTAGAATGGCTCTAATGTGAAAAGTTCAATGGCTCTGTTAAAAGTAAAAGCAAATAGATCAGCTACTTTTTAATTGAATTTGCCATTAGAATTAGGTTAAAGTATATAAAAAATAACAAGTGAGAAGTGGAGAGAGTATGTGCATGAGTTTTCTTCAAAATTTTGTGTCCTACTCTTCCCTTATCCAACAAAATTACCTCAAAAAATAGACTTAAAAAGTGTCTGTATTTGAAGGATGAAGAAAGAAAACTGAAAAGTTTTTTGTTTTTTTATTCTGAGCTACAAAAGGTGATCCTCCCTAAAGTAGATGGGACTAATCCTACAGGACAAGGATATCCACATGATCCATGCAATGGCACATGCTAAGAAGAGAGAAGAGCTGATCTCTTGCAAGCACATCTGGGGAGCAGTGTCATATAATAGAGTCAAGGTCAAGGACAAAGAGCTATGTAATGGTTTAGCTTAACTGTGATCAGAGATGTTTAAAACCTGATCTCCATGTGGAAAGGCTTCCACCTCTGGAAATAGCTTCAAGTAGTCTCTTGTCTGGAAGAGGAAAGGGTGGGCCCACTCTGTATGAGTCTTAGAGGACAATTTTTGCCCTCGGTGTACTTTTTTGGAGGTCCTCTTTTCTCATCTCTTTTTTGTTTTAAAAAGATTAAGAGTCAAAGGTAAGGTCAGATGTATAGTGAGAAGAGGAGGCACATTTAGTAGAAGACCCATACCAAGAGACAAAAGTAACTCTTATAATTTATAAGTACTCCAGCCCAGCTGCTGGAGGCTCTCTCTACACCTGGAACAACCCATGAAGGGTGTGGAAGAGGCAATCAAAATCATTTGGGTGGATATATCTTAGCCAGAAAGGTGACGTATACTTTTCACTTAGCAAACTGACCACACACATACTTTTTAATGCTTCCTATATTTCTACCACATATTATTCTGACATCACAAAACTACAATAAATTCCATAAAAATGAAGACGAGCTAAAGCACTCCACAATTTTTCAGATTATCATTGCTCCCTCTGCTTCTGAAGTTTGACCCAGTCAACAAATAAATGCCACTCATAGTTCATTGTGAAATATTTGTTTATTACCATTGGATTCTGAAGCAGATGCAGCCTGTTTTAATATTGGCACATCTCTTACTATGTATCAGTTTAAGGAACCAATTACTTGGTTTTGCTTTCTTTCAGCAAATCATGAAAACTATTTTTTTTTATTTAAAGGTGGACAAAAGGGGCCCTATGAGTGTGGTTCAGTTAGTTGAGCATCATCCTATGCAACAAGAGGTCGCTGGTTTAATTGCCAGTCAAACTACATGTCTGGGTTGTGGGCTCCATCCCCAAGGTGGAGCATGCAGGAGGTGGCTGATCAATGATTCTTTCTCATCAATATTTCTCTCTCTCTCC
>PVJN01043063.1:0-17972 GCA_004026805.1 Lasiurus borealis | reverse complement strand
AAAATAGGAATAATTTTGATGACTAATGAGTTTGACCACTGGGATAGGGGCTTAATCAAAGGAACAACAGCAGCCTGTGATTATTGGAATCGAGAGTCTAAGCCAGTGGTCAGCAAACTCGTTAGTCAACAGAGTGGCAAACCGCGGCTCGTGAGCCGCAGTTTGCCCACCACTGTTCTTAAGGGAAAAGAGGTCAGTGACTCTAACTAAATAGTCAGGTGTTGCATATTTTAAACATTCTTGTGGCACACCAGATGAAAATCACTGTTCATCATGAACTTTTAAGACAATAAGGTCACTTTCGCCAATAATGCCACATTTACTTCTTTCTTAGAGAGTATCTGTTATTCTAAGAGGTCTTTGGTTTATTTGATTCAGCGTTTCTTTTACAAAAACAGGAAAGCAAAGATTATGGTAAATTTGCAATGGAGGTGTGTAGAGGTGGTCCAGAACCAAAATTCTAGTTTGGGACAAGCAAAAGTTTCAAGAGCAGAGTCATCCTGAGGAATCCAATATGGGGGAGGGAACTGGGGAAAGGTTGTAACACTGTATAGCCAATGAATACTCAGTCTGTTTTTTTCTCTCCCCCTTACCCCCACAGTGTGGGCCAAGCTGAAACTGCAGAAGGCATCAGAACGATGGCAGCCTGACACTGAGGTGGGTGCTAATGTACCAACAGAACAGCGTTAAATGATAGAGCCCCCCCATCACCATGTAAAGGGGAAGATGGTCCCCTGGCCCAACTGGTGTGGTTCAGTGGTTGAGTGTCAACTATTGCACCAAGAGGTGACAGATTCGATTCCTGCTCAGCGCACATGCTTGGGTGAGGCTGTGCAGGAGGAGACAGCCAGTCAATGTTTCTATTTTTCTTTCTCTTTCTCCCTTCCTCTCTCTTAAAATCAATTTAAAAAATACTTAAACCCTAGCTAGTTTGGTTCAGTGGCTAGAGGGTCGGCCTGCGGACTGAAAGGTCCCAGATTCAGTTTTGGTCAAGGGCACATGCTCGGGTTGTGGGCTCGATCTCCAGTGTGGGGCGTAAAAGAGGCAGCCAATCAGTGATTCTCTCCCATCATTGATGTTTTCTATCCTTCTCTCTCTCTTCCTCTCTGAAATCAATTAAAAAAAAAAATTAAAGAAGGATGTGATGCCCTAACCCAGTGGTCAGCAAACTGGTTTGCTGCTCTTTTTTGACTGATGAATTTGCTGACTACTGCCCTAACTGGTTTGGCTCAGTGAATAGAACGTCAGCCTGTGGATGTAAGGGTTCCAGGTTCAATTCTGGTCAAGGGCATGTACCTTGTTGCGGGCACATACCCATTGGGGGGGGTGCAGGAGGCAGCTGATTGATGTTTCTCTCTCATCAATGTTTCTAACTCTCCCTCTCCCTTCCTCTCTGTAAAAAATCAATAAAATATATTTTAAAAAAAGAAAAAAAAAGGATGTGGCGCATAGAATTAGTCTTTTTAATACATCCCAGCACGAATGAAAAGGCATCTTTTATTCATACTTCTTAAAAAAAAAAAGTGGTCCCTGATTCCCTGCAATACAGAGTATAATATGACAATATCTATAAATTAGCTCTAGACATATAAACCTAATTTATTTGTGATATTAAATACATGAGACTTTTTTTTTAATGTGTCAGACTTCATATCTGTGTCTTAAGAACAGTTATAATTTCCCACTGAAATTTTTTTTTTCAACCACCAGCATCTCCTTCAATAACATGAAAGATTGTATGACAGGGAAGTGGGGGAATCTCCTGAAATTTTAAGTGGCAAGCAGGAGTGCCCAGTGTATGTTCTGCCCTAGGTCAATGGTTTTCAATATTTGGTTTTTTAGAAACAAATACTCTTCCCACAGTGTAACGTAGAATTCCTGTATATAAGATAGAAGAAAACAGAACCGCTCTGGAAGTGGGGGAGCTCGGCCTTCGTGGTCCCCCTTCCAACTTTCCGGACTGCAGTGCCTCTTGGGCAGAAACCGAGGGTTCTTGGGAACCGTTTGAACTGTTGTCTTAGGTCAGCCTTTCTCAACCAGGGTTTCTCATCTTAAACACAGGGAGTGATTCGAATGGACAACTTTATCATAGATGCCAAGAACGGGTCACAAGAGGTACCATTCTAGATCCCCAGGAGAGAAGTTAGTTTATTACACAGAGTGGATGCCTTCAGGCAATGGGGCTTAATTCTCTTCCCAAACCCCAGCTGAGAAGGGCTATCTCAGATGAAAGCCGTGGAACCCGGCCAGGGTGAGCTTGGGTAACCAGACATTGGTTCCAAACATTTCTCCCAGGAGGCCTAGCTAACAGTGTATCCCTTCTTTTTTAGGAAGAGTATGAAGACTCCAGTGGGAATGTTGTGAATAAGAAGACATATGAGGATCTGAAGAGACAAGGACTGCTCTAGTGTTCAGGAGTGTATTTCAGCTTTGGGCTTGCCCGGGCTTCCCTGAGATCGGCTTTTTCTATTTCTCCCGACCAAATGCTCCTAAAGACTCTTTGCTACTTACTTAGTCTTACGATCTAGCATGCATCTTGCAGAGACAAGGCATGCGGCAGATTGTAGGGTTGAGATGTGTTTTATCTTTGTTTTATATATAAAAAAAAAACATTGTCAGAAAATAAAACTAGCCTTTGTTCTGAATGTGTATTGTTTTGAAGCCCTGGACTATGGACTAACTCCATGTCAGCAGACTGCGGCTCTTTGGCCCCTTGAGTGTGGCTCTTCCATAAAATACCACTCGTGGGCAATCCTATTTTGAAGAAGTGATGTGAGAAGAAGTTTAAGTTTAAAAGATTTGGCTCTCAAAAGGAATTTCAATCATTGTACTGTTGATATTTGGCTCTGTTGACTAATGAGTTTGCCAACCACTGGGCAACTCATCCTTTAGCTCTGAACACTTTCTCATACACTTCAGTAGCAACTAAGGTTTAATGAGCACCTGTTAGGTTACAAATGTTACGCCAGCTATATCTGACCTAACCTCTTTCCCCACTTCCTCAAATGAGCATCACCCCAGGATAAGTCCTGCCCCTGTCAGCCATTCATGCACATGCTAGGGAAAGCTGGGAAGAGTGAGCCAGAGTTCTGCTAGGGACCAAGTTGTTGGCACTATTCTGTTTTTATTTGCCTAAAGGAGTTATGCTGTTTGGAATGGGCTATAGGCCCTGCCCCTTCCCCAACCCTCAGCAGCCTAGCACATGATGGAACAGACAAGCTTGCTAGTTCACAGCTAGGGTCTTTGGCGATCCTGTTTCTTCTGCAAGATCTCTCCTTGACTGAGGAGTGGCTAGTCTTTTGTTGCCCAAGCCCAGGTAGCCAATATTTGGGTGAAGTTGAGCCCCCACCCTGGGAGTTGAATCTGGTATCTCAAGTGGAAAGAACTAGGAGAGCCGAGGGCACTGGTCTGCCCACTGGCACAGTTGTCTGAACGGATACTGAGGGCACTTCAGAACAGGATTTCCCCTCTGCCCCTCAGCACTTGGCTTTTTGGTTTGTTTGTATTGCACATACTTGTAGCTGGCCCTGTCCTTCACACTTTCCTATTGCCCTGGTCATCTCCATGGCAATAGGGCTGCACCACCCCTGCCTTCATAGCACTTCACTTTCAGTTGGTATTTTCCTTCCTGGTTCAACCCATCCCTCGGGCAACTCTTCACCTGCTCTGTACTTTGGCTCCTCCAGGTGTTTAAAATCCCAGTAGGACAACCTCTTTGGGGCCTGAGCTTCTGAAGCAGAGTGAGTGGGTAATTAAACCTAATTGAGCCAACTAGAAACAGTGATTACTGAAAACTAGCCTGAAGTGCCAGGAGACACTGCCATTTGGGAAAGGAGAAGCAGCCTTAGAAATGAGAAATGGGAGGAAGCGTCCCTCCAGCCTGCCCAGTGGAGCAATAGCAGCATCGAGGCTCCCAAGGAACACAGCTGTCATATTCCTCTGGGAGTGGGTGCCCAGGCCTCCAGGTGAGCTCAGTATCCCAAGAACCTGTTTTTCGTCTTTACAGTGTGGAAAGGAGATGAGACCAGATTCTGATGCGTTCTTTCCCAGATAACAAACTGTGCAGCTGCGCAGACTTGGAAGAAACCTAGGGCTTCCCTATCAAAGCAAAGACTTCTTCATTTGTTACATTCACCCAAATATTCTTTTAGTGCCTCCCGTGGGCCAGACACACCTAGGTTTGCAGATCTTGCAAATTAGGTGGAGGTGAGAAAGTGGGAGCAGAACCAGAGGTAAAGATGTTCATTAACAACCTCGTGGGCTGGCAGGAAGAGCCACGTGCCCGGCACCATCCAGCTCCCAGAGCACAGCTGTTAGGGAGGCTCAGGCAAACTTGGCACCAGAAGAGACTTTCCCCAGAGGTGACTCCTTAAAGTCTGGACTTTGGGGTTCTGCTATGGGGAGACCAGGATTCCAGCTGAGCCCACTGACCAGACCGGGGAAGGAATGGAGGGTTGCTTTTTCCTGGCTTAGGTCAGTAGGTCTTAATCATTTGGGGATCAGAGATTCCTTTGAAACTACAAAGATAACGACGTTCTCCCTGGGAAAATTCATGCATCACTTTGCACAGAATTTTAGGGGTTCATGAATCTCCCAAAGTCCATCCTTGGTTCCTGAGTCCTGTCAGGATTTCTCCCATAGACATGGAAACTGAACCTCTGTCTGGGCGCATCCTGCTGAGAACAGGTGACCCTCTTCCAGGGGAAGAGCTGCCCATCAGAGAAGCTGCAGGACTCAGCCTGCCCCTCCCAGCCCAGGCAGGAAGCATCTGGGAAGTCTTTCCTGGGCCTGGCCCCCACACATGCTGCTGACCTCCCTGGAGCAGGAGTCTCCTCACCACGTCTGGCAGGGTCTATCCTCAACTGCTCATCCCTTCTTCCATTTTCCTCATTCCCTGCTTGTGCTGGAAGGGTCTCCAAAGGGAACACTAAAGGTAACCATATGTAGGGGAAGTGAGGGGCAAAGTTCTGAGATTTTCCTCCTCCCTCTGCATGTTTTCTTTTTTTAATTTAATCCATCTTTATTGTTCGGATTATTACAATTGTTTCTCTTTTTTCCTCCCATAGCTCCTCTCCACTTGGTTCCCACCCCCTCCTCTGCTCTTAACGCCCCCCCACTGTCCTCATCCATAAGTCTATGATTTTTGTCCAATCTCTTCCCATATCCCCCTCACACCTTTCTCCCTGAGAATTGTCAGTTCACTCCCTTTCTATGCCCCTGATTCTATTATATTCACCAGTTTATTCTGTTCATCAGATTTTTAATTCACTTGATTTTTTAAAAATATATTGATTTTTTTACAGAGAGGAAGGGAAGGGATAGAGAGCTAGAAACATTGACAAGAGAGAAACATCAACCAGCTGCCTCCTGCACACCTCCCACTGGGGATGTGCTTGCAACCAAAGTATGTGCCCCTGACCGGAATCGAACCTGGGACCCCTCAATCCCCAGGCTGACGCTCTATCCACTGAGCCAAATCGGTTTCAGCTAATTCACTTAATTTTTAGATTCACTTGTTGATAAATATGTATTTGTTGTTCATAATTTTTATCTTTATCTTTTTTTTCTTCTTCCTCTTCAGTATTTCATATAATACTGGTTTGGAGTTGATGAACTCCTTTAGTTTTTTCTTATCTGTGAAGCTCTTTATCTGCCCTTCAATTCTGAATGATAGCTTTGCTGGGTAGAATAATCTTGGTTGTAGGTTCTTGCTATTCATCACTTTGAATATTTCTTGCCACTCCCATCTGGCTTGCATAGTTTCTGTTGAAAAATCAGCTGACAATTGTATGGGTGCTCCCTTGGTAAGTAATGAACTGTTTTTCTCTTGCTGCTTTAATATTCTCTCTTTGTCTTTTGCTCTTGGAATTTTAATTTTGATGTGTCTTGGTGTGGTCCTCTTTGGATTCCTTTTGTTTGGGATTCTGTGCACTTCCTGGACTTGTAAATCTATTTCTTTCACCAGGTGGGGGAAGTTTTCAGTCATTATTTCTTTAAGTAGGTTTTCAGTATCTTGTTCTCTCTCTTTTTCTGGCACCCCATAATTCTGATGTTGGTATGCTTGAAGTTGTCCCAGAGGCTCCTTACACGATCTTCCAATTTTTGGATTCTTTTTGCTTTTTGCTTTTCCAGTTGAATATTTTCTGCTTCTTTGTATTTCAAATCTTTGACTTAATTCTTGTGTTTCTCTATTCTGCTGTTAGGTCTCTGTATAATATTTTTTATTTCAGTCAGTATATGTTTAATTTCTAGTTGGTCCTTTTTCATATCCTCAAGGGTCTTGTTAAATTTATGGACCTTTTCTAGGAAATTCTTGAAAAACCTTATAATTGTGGTTTTGAATTCTCTATCCAGTCGTTTGTTTTCCTTCCTTTCTTTTGTTTGTGATCTGTTCCTTTTCTCTGCATTTTTGGTGCTTCCAGGAAGTGCACAGAACCCCAAACAAAAGGAATACAAAGAGTCCATTCTCTCCTGCTCCTACAGCACCTCAACAGAAGATGTCTCTAACTACTAGTCGCCATAGGGTTGCTCTACTCAGAGGTAGTTGTCCTCGGCCCAGGGACCCCGGTCTTTCCTGGACTCTGTGACCAACCCTAACCCATGACTACTGCTGGACCCTGAGATTGTCCCTTCTTTGCCCTGTCCTCATGACCTCTTCTACTTAACCACTGCATGACCTTTTCTTGACCTGTGGCCCTTGAGCTGCTTACTCCCAGCAGTGGTCCCCTCTCTCCTTTTCCTCTTACCAGTCCTCCTGCTGGTCTTACTGATAGCCCAAAACCTGGTTGGAAGTCAGCTGACCCCTGCTCCTGCCCAGGTAAGTGGCATATGAAGGAGGAGAGAGCCTTCCAAATGCTTCACCCAAGGGAATGACCGTAGTGCTCAAACCCTTCTGTAGAGATGTCACCGCTTCCACTGCTTTGGAGAGATGTGCTACAAGGAGGCAAAGTTCTCCAACCCAGTGGCAGTGGGAATCCGGGGAGCACCACTGTGAGGTGCGGGTGGGGCCACTGGGGACCTAGAGGGAGGTGACCATGAGGGCTGCTGCAGGGGTTGGGACTGGGGCCGTTGGAAAGGACTGATGTTCGGGTACACACAGGAAGGAACTGGGAGAGAGACTGAAGTGGGAGGGAGAGAAATCTGTTTGAGATGCCGGGAGTGGTTGAGATACAGCCCAGCACTGGCTGTGTCCCCACATTCCCATCCTCCTGGACTCTCTGGTACTCTCTTTTTTTTGCTTTGAATTTATTTATTTGGGTTATCTGTTATCTGTCTTTTTTTCCTGATGAGTCTGGTTAAAGGTTTGTCAATCTTGTTTATCTTTTTTTCTTTATTGATTGATTAAGGTATTACATATGTGTCCTCTTCACCCCATTTGCTCCTTCTTTTCTCCCCCTTCCCCCTATACTCTTTATCCAGCTGATTCAACTCAACACCTCCCACTACATGGCCCTGTGCAGCCACGGTTGTGAGGGGGGAAATGAAACTGGTCTCAGCCCTAGCCTGCTGGCTAACAGTTCGGCCCCCAGCCCCGGACCTGCTCTCTGCAGTGCTGCAGTGGCAGCCGCTCTGCCTGGTGCTCCATGATTTGGCCGCCGCTGAGAAGGCCCACCAGCTGCAGCTCCGAGCCTCTCTTCTATTGCCCTCCAAGTTGGAGCCTCTGCTCTGACTCCTGCTCTAAATGGCCCCATTAGCTCTTAGCCCCACCCATTCATGCCTTGCCCACCTAATAACACCCCAATCCTGAACCTCACTCTGACAGTTCCACAAATCTGAGCTCAGTTTTCAGCAAGTCCTCAACCTCTATCAATACCTCATTCCTAAACCTTGTCAGGCTGATCCTTAGCTTTCAGGTCTACTTTATTTTTTATTTTTTAAAATATATTTTATTGATTTTTTACAGAGAGGAAGGGAGAGGAATAGAGAGTTAGAAACATCAATGAGAGAGACATGGATCATCTGCCTCCTGCACACCCCCTACTGGGTATGTGCCCGCAACCAAGGTACATGCCCTTGATCGGAATCGAACCTGGGACCTTTTAGTCCACCGGCAGACGCTCTATCCATTGAGCCAAACCGGTCTCAGCGAGGTCTACTTTATTCATCAACTCCGCAAGTCTAAGCTTTCCACCTTCAGTGCTCCAGCCCTTTCCAGATTCCCTTTCCAATCCCCACACCTTTCCCCAGTCCAGCTTATCCTGGGTGCCCTCTCCCCCAAGCATCAAGGCAGTCAGAACAATCTGTGCTTGTATAGGATGGCAGCAAAGGGTGTCTCTGGTTGAGACTGTCCACACACAAGATGCCTCCTCTTGGGGTAGGGGCTGGGACTTGGCAGAACTTCCCCCTGCAAAGGTATCACAGCACTTTCTGGAAAACCCTGCTCTGATCCCAGGTCTAGGCCCCCTGAGGACAAGCTGGTTCCCACTGCACCAGCCCCCCAGAGAAATGTGAGTGTCTCAATCACACCTGCCTGCTCCGGGAGGTGGAGGCAGGGATGGACAGCATGTGGTAACTGGGCCAGTGGGACAGGCATGATGGGGCTCCAGCCTCTCCGCTGTCACCCACTCCCTGTTCAATCTGAGGAGCGCTCCCTACCCCTCAGCCTCCCCTCGACTTTCTCTTCCCGGAGAAAATCTGTGCCACCTTCTCCTGCCAAGGCAACGAATGTTTCAAAGGGCAGAAACCTGTGGCCAAGTGCCCTGAGGGCTTAGACTTCTGTGAGGTGGGCCTCCAAGGATTGGGGTACTGTCCTGCCTCATAAATGCAGGCCGTTCTCCTTCTGCCTGAACCGAGTAGGTCAGCAGTCAAGTCTGGCCGGAGCTGGACGTGCTGGGAGCCAGGCTGCCTGGGGTCTTGCATGCTTGGCCTCTCAGCTCTGCATCAGGCCTAATCCAGGGCAGCAGCCGGAATGTCCTAAGTCTCCCTGGCATGCCCCTTTGTGTCTGAGCCCCGGTAGATTCTCTAGGGACTACTTGGCTGACTCAGAGAGAGGGAGCTAGGAGCCCAGAGAGGTTCAGCTCAGCCATGGCCCACTTACCACTTCCTGCTTCTGTGAGTGGGAGAGAGGGGCAAGGGGAGGATGAACGGTCCCATCTCTTTTTGCAGATCCAGCTTGGGTAATACTGTGGGTTGCAGCCACGCCTGTGTGGCAGGGATCCACTGGTGTTACGGGGCCATGGTTCAGTCCTGCTCCCGGAGTGCTGCCAAGCCTCCGCCTCAGGCAGCTGCCTCTATCTGGATGGGAGCCTCCACTGGGCAGCCTCAGGGGCCACCGGGAGTCCCCTGCACTGGTTGGTCCCTGGCTGGGGCCATGCTGCTGCTCCCCCACTCTGCCCTGCTCCCCTGGCCAGGCCCAGCCAACTCAGGGAGAAACAGCCAGGGAGACCCTGCAGGCCTGGCAAGCCTCAGGCCCACCCCCGGTTCTGATTCCTGCAGCTGTATCTTTAGTGAAAGGGATTGATCATCCACAGCTCTGGGCTCAAGGCTCCTCACTCCTGCCTCCCACCACCTAGGCCTGGCCAGGGTGCCCTCCAAGGGGCCAGGCCTTAGCCTCAATTTCAAGGAGAGGTTGAGGTTTATCTGGGAAAAACAGAACGTTTGTTTTTTCCCATCTAACCCCCATCAAGTGGGAGGGCCCCAAAGTCCTACAAGCACAGACTGTAAAAAGTGCCCAGCCCTATCCACTTTTCCCAGACCCTGCTCCCCAGCCTTTGACATTAAGATTGGGGCTGGAGCCCAGCTGGTATGGCTCAGTGGTTGAGTATAAACCTATGAACCAGAAAGTCATGATTTGATTCTGGTCAAAGCACATGCCCAGGTTGCAGGCTTGATCCCCAAGAAAGGGTGTGCAGGAGGCAGCCCATCAAGGACTCATCTCCCTTCCTCTCTGAAATCAATAAAAATAGATTTAAAACAAAAGAGTGGGGCTGGAATTGGGGTTCCCCTGCTTTCCTGCAGTGAAGTCTACCCTGTTTATCTCTAAGGGCATAAGTCAATCCCCTTTTCCCTCATCCCCTACACAACTTTGAAGTCAAATTCAAAAAAACCTGAGCTCCATTTGTGGTGTGGATATTTCCAGGAAGAGGAGAGGATTGGGAAGAAGGTGGTATCTGTTTACCTATTCAAGTTGGACTTGACATGAGGGCAGCAATTCCCAGCTTAGAGAAGAGGGGACACTGATTAGAAGTCACAGCAGTCACTCCTTCCCCAGCACTGACCCTTCAGTTTGGGTCAAAGCTTGAGAGCAGGTGTATTCATTCAGGCAATTCATTAATTAATTCACTAACTCAATCAGCACTTCCTGAGGGCCCGCTGGGCGGGGGTGGTGAGGAAAAGACAGCGAGGTTACAGTTAGTGAAGTGGCCAATAGGCCGAGAGAGACCAGTCCTGGCCTCACTGATCTGAGCTGGCCCTTGTCTCGACCCACAGGTTGGAAACTGCTAGCAAGGTCGCCTGAGACCATCTGAAAACAGATATTTACATTACGATTCATTAACAGTAACAAAATTACAGTTATAAAGTAGCAACGAGAATAATTTTAAGATTGGGGATCACCACAACATGAGGAACTGTATTAAAAGGTCACAGCATTAAAAAAGGTTGAGAACCACTGCCTGGAGCAACCTCCTCAACTTTGATGGGGAAATCAAGGCCAAATGGAGAAGGGCCTTGCCCAAGTGCAGGTGACCTGGTAAATCAGGGGAAGGCTCTTGAGTGCAAGAAAGGACGGAGCTTCTGGAGGAGGAGGAAAAGGAGGGGGAGAGAGGACTGGGTTTCAGCATGATCCTGTATAGGGACTGTGTCACCACCTCTACAAAGTGCGTTCACATCCATGGAGCTCAAACAGCTCTGTGAGTCAGGCGGGACAGGGCGCACTCTGTGTAGACACATCACACTTTCCCGAGAGGTCGAGGGAGGAGATAGGACAGTGCGCAGCAGTGTCGGTGCACAGAAGCGGGAGTGAGACTTCCAGCCAGGCTCCGTTTTGCCTCTGGCCAGCTGCAGCGCATCTGAGCCTCAGTTTCTCCAGCTGGAAACGGGCTAACGGATCTTCCTGGTGTTGTTCCTCTTTAAGCTAGGACAGCATAGTTATTTGGGGAGGAAGCGCTCCAGTAGAAGCCGGAGTTGGCCCACCTGGCTGAGAGGGGTGCAGAATGGAATTGAAGAGAAAGTAAAAACGCATTACTTTTTCCTCTTAAAATGTGACCACCTTCCTTGCAGGCCGTGAGCGGGGAAATCTGGCCTCGTGACTTAGAGGGTCAGGGGTGGAGATCAGGGGGCATTTATTAGGAAAACCTTTCCGGAATAGGGAGCCCCGCGCGCCCCAGGACCTAAGGAGTTAACAGGGGTGGGGAGACCCCCAGGATTGACGCAGGCGTGCTGGGACTTGCAGGCTGGGTGGCCCCGGTGTGCGCTCGGGCTGCTGGGAAATGTAGTCCTGGGTGGGGCGCGGACCACGGAGTCCCGCACACCCAGCGGTGACAGCTGAGGAGGTAGGCGGCAATGACAGCAGGCTGGGAGGGGGAATCAGGGCAGGGCCGGCCAGGAGGCTGCGGGCAAGCTGGGCGCTGGGACCCCTGTCCTGCGCTGCCAGAACCGGATACTCCCCTGGCCCGTGGCTGATGCAATGTGGCCTGCTGGATGGGGATGAGGGCCAAGGAGCAATGGGACACTGTTCCTGGCTCCAGGGAAAGAGGAACAGGACTGGGGTCCTTGTCCAGAATGAGACAAGATGCCTCTCCCACCCCCATGCAGACACACCACTGACACCTCCCGAAAAGGAGCCCCAAGACTAAAACTGCTCCCCCAAAGGGTCGCAGAGCCCCCTCCCAGGAGCAATGAGGCTGCGTCCCCTCCCCATTAATGGGACCAGGCACCCCACTCCCCACAATACACTGGACCCCTCTTGGGGGAAAACTAGGCACCCTTCCAGAAAAGGGGCGGTACAACAAATTGTACTTCCCACCTGGGGCCAAGAAGTAACCCCTCTCCTTAAAGACTTTCAAGGCCCATTCTGGAGGTGAGGGGATTGGGGGGAGGAGGACGGTCACTGCACAGGCACCGTCTCCCTGCCCCTCAGCCCTCTGCGGCAGCTCCATTGCCTCCTGGCTAACTTGTTGACTAAAGGGGCCTCCCATCTACTTACTCTCCCAGGGTGTGTTTGCTCAACAGGGACCAGCATGGACCAGTCTGTGGCCATCCAGGAAACGCTGGCGGAGGGGGAATATTGCATCATCATATCCTTCCCGGCACTGAGCTCCCAGATCCAGGGCTAGCCTGGCCTTGGGAAGTGGAAAGGAAAGTCTATATATCTTTCTGCTCTTCTCCCTCTCTCTCAACATCCGGGGAGAGGGCCAGCAGTATTTACTCAGTACTTCCTCAGTACTGGCTCTCCTTCCAACTCCCCCGGTGAAGTTGGGGTTTATTATTCCCATTTCACAGATGGGGAAGGCTCAGAGAGGTGCAGCAACTTGCCCCAGGTCACACAGTGAACCTGTGTGGGCAAGGGAAAAGCAGGGAAGGTGGGGCAGGCTGGGATGGGAGAGCCCTGGCCTCCTGTTTCATTTCCCTTGACCCCGAGCAGCAGGCAGTGCAAGGTGTGCTGTGTGAGGGAGACAGCCGGCAGAGCCGCCTCCTGGGGCTCGTGCGCTACCGCCTGGAACATGGAGGCCAAGAACACGCGTAAGTGAGGGGTTCGGCCCTGACCTGCCTGGGCCATGGGGGTTTTCTTCTCAGTGCCCTCCAGCTAGACTTCAACCATCCCTCTGGGGCAGAGTCTGAGTCTTCCAGAATAATTACACGAATGATAGTTAATAATTTGGGAATACTGTATTCTAAGTTCTCCCTATGTATTAGCTCATATAATCCTCAAAACTTTGAAGAGGTAGCTTCTGGAGAAGAGGCAGTTTAACACACTGGCCCAGATCCTGAGTCTAACGACCTGACTGCGTGGCTTCAAATCCAGGCTTTGTTACTTCGAAGCCACACACAGCCTTGAGCAAGGCGTTGTACTCCTCCGGAGCTGTTTGTCCAGGTTAAAGTGAGTTATTACATGGAAAGTGTCTAAAACACTCTGAAGCACACAGAAACTGCTCAGCAACACCCACACGTTACACACACACACACACACACACACACACACAGAATACTAACACTTGTCAAAGGCCTCCTCACCAGCAAGTGAATCTCAGGGTCTCAGAGCTGGAAGGGAGGGGCCTGAGACATTTTCTAATCCACCACCGTCACTTTATAGATGGAGAAAGAGGCTCAGGGAGAGAAAGGGGTGCGCCTTTTTTTGTCACAGGCCCATCGGGCTCTGTCCTCACCTCTGCTTCCTGCCCTTAGTCTCTTCGTGTATACCCACCGGAGGATGGCCATTACTGGGGATGATGTCTGTTTGGACCAGATAGTGCCGATCTCGCGGGATTTTACACTGGAAGAAGGTGCACAGGGGGGACGGGTGGTATGAGTCCCTCTCCTCGGGGCTCCCAGGTCATTTCTGCCCTTGATGGGGGTGCTGAGGCTGAGGTGCTCAAGTGCTAAGAGCCTTTTCATTTCTCTCCCCACAGTGTCCTCAGATGGTGAACTCTACATTCTTGGTGAGTAGTTGGGGCAGAGGGCACAGGGTCTGGGTGTGAAGTGAGTGCCTGGCACAGTTGGGTAGACAGGCTGACAGCCAGCCTCTCTTATCTGCCTCTATGTGTTTCTCATTCCACTTGCTGGGAGTCAGACTTGTCTCTTCAGCTTCGTGTGGCAAGGCTCAACAGCTTTTTATTTTTAAAAAAATATATTTTATTGATTTTTTTACAGAGAGGAAGGGAGAGGAATAGAGAGTTAGAAACATTGACGAGAGAAACATCGATCAGCTGCCTCCTGCACTCCTCCCACTGGGAGCGTGCCCGCAACCAAAGCACATGCCCTTGACTGGATTCAAACCTGAGACCTTTCAATCCGCAGGCTGATGTTCTATCCACTGAGCCAAATCGGTTTCGGCTCAACAACTTTTTAGAGCCTTGGTCCATGCCCTCTAGAGATTGAGGATGATGTTAATTTGGAGCCGAGTGTATGGAAAGTCCCCTTACTGATCCAGCACAGCCTTTCTAAAATTATATTTAAAAAATATGTTTTTATTGATTTCAGAGACAGGAAGGAAGTGGGAGGGAGGGAGAGAGAGAAATATCAATGATGAGAGAGAATCATTTGATTGGCTGCGTCCTGCATCTCCACAACCTGGGCTTAAGCCCTGACAGGGAATCCAACTCTGACCTTCTGGTTTATGAGTTGGCATCAACCACTGAACATGCTGGCTGGGCAATTTCTGAAGGGCTGAAAGGACTTCAGGAGCTTAGACTGCTGGTTCTCCATTCTGGGGATGCACCTAGCCTTAAGATGCACCCATCCTTAGCTGCCGAAGGTCAAGGATTCATTTCCAGCCTCCTCTGTGCAGGCTCAGATGTGACCGTCCAGCTGGACACAGCGGAGCTCAGCCTCATGTTCCAGCTTCCCTTTGGTTCACACACCAGGATGTTCCTGCAGGAAGTTGCCAGGGCCTGTCCAGGTAGGTAAGACCCAGGCTCTGTTGGGTGGTTGGCTGGTTGCTCATCTACCTACGACCAGTTGACTTTCCACACTCTGGACTCTCTGCCCTCTCATGTGCCCTCACAGTGCCTCCAGGCCCGCAGGCAACCATGGGGTTTGCTTTTCACATTTCCTGTTTCTGGACCTGAGTTTTAACTCCCTTTGTCCGCCTGGCTCTGGGCTGGGCTGTACTGGGTGGGTTGTGATTCTGATGCAGAAGCCTTTACAAGCTTCTAGAAGCCCATCTTCCCTCTCTGCCAGCCACAGCCAGAAACCCAGGGAAGTCTGACCTATGGGTCGTCCTGCCCTTGAACCCGGCTCTGTCCCCCTACTACAGCTGAGAAAATGACCTAGTTTTGGCATAGCAGGGAGAGATTAGTGGCCCCTAGGGCAGAATTTGTTTAGACCAGGAAGTCAGCCAGGCAGATTTGTAAAGGAGAGTTTGTATAGAGCAGAGGCTCAGCCACAGAACATGCAAATTTGAGCCAACAGGTGCTGGGGCTTAGGTGTTCACCCAACACTGTTACGGTACTTGCTTCCTTTCAGACTAACATCTTGTTTCTGCAGGAATGGGGGATGGGCTTCCCTTTTATCATCATTTTACCATGGAGCATGAACACCTGACTGGGGAGGGTGCCTGGAAGAAGGCTGGTTTTGGGTGCAAAGTCCGGGGCATGGAGGGAAGAAAAACACAATTATAGAGCCCTGAATGGCTGGCTTAGGGGTTTAAAGTTTGTTCTATAAGCAAAGGGAAATTTATCTGCAAGCCTTCGACTAATAAGAATAACTTATTTTATAATTATTATTTGTAGGAGGGGTAATAATAGGAATAACAACAAAGCACATGGACTTTGAAACCTATCTCTGCTGGTCCCTAGCTGTGTTGTGGCTTTGGGCAAACCACCTTACCTCTCTGAACCTTGGTTTTGTCGACTTCTATATATAAAGAATATCTTCCCCGTGGAGCTGTGAGAATTAATGAGATAACATATATGAAAGGGCTCAGCACATAGTAGGACCTCAGAAATGTTTCCTCCTTCTGCACAAGAGGGCTCATAACTTTATTGTTGGCTTGTGTGTTAGACACTGCTCTAAGAACTTTTCGCACATTACCTCATTTTCTTTAGTACCACCTTACAAGGTTATTATCAGTGTCTCTATTTTATGAATGAAGAAACTGAGGTTCAGAAAGGGTCAGTGCCTTGCTGGTAAAGTACAGAGCCAGGATTAGGTAGTCTCTTCCAAAATCTGAGCTCTTGAGTTTTGCTCTATCTAATGCTTCCTAAACTCATGCCACCCTGTACCACATACACGACTCCGAGAAGGCTTTGTGTAGGAGGTGATGTTTAAGCTGAAACTTCAAGCTTGAATGAGTTTTTCCCAGGAAGGCAACAAGGAGAGGCAGTCGGAGGGAAGAGCAGGTCATTTGGTGGAAGAGGGTGTGGAAAGAGCTAAGTCAAGAGAAGTCAGTAGAGGCAGCTCCTGAAGGGTCATTAATACCCAGCAAAGAGCTTGCACTTTGCTTGATAGCTTGTTGGGAGCTATAGGAGTTATAACCTGTGGAATGACAAGGCAGAATTTGCATGTTAGATGAGTTCCTTTGGCAGCTGGTGGGGCAGGGGAGAGCCTGAAGCAGGGAGAGCAATGAGAATGTGTTGCAGTGCTCAGGCTTTAGAAATGAGGCTTGGATAAGGTTCTGGTAAAGGCGATGGTGAAGAGAGGATAGACTGGAGAGATCATGCAGATGAGAATGAAAGCACCCTGGAGGCATTGAGTTTCGGTGTTCACAAAATGTTCATAACATTAGCCCCAGTGTTTAGAACTGTGCCTGGCTCTTAATAAATGTGTTAAATGGACGGACAGAGCTGGGTACCAGGCTGTGATAATAAAGGAGAGGAGTTGGGGATGGATGACTTCCTCTTTTAAGCTTAAGTATCTGTCTGTCACATCCCTTTACCTGCTTTCCCTTCTGGGTTCCACATCTGGGGTAATCAACAGGGAAACTACACTAACTCAGTTTCATTGAGCGGTTGTTAGAGGAGGCCTGTGTGAGATGGGACTCTCAGAGCTGACAGGCTCTTGGATATCCATTAACCCATGTCTTGGCATTTTACAGACAAAGGGGCTGAAGTTCAGAATAAGGTTATAGGTAAAAGTCCTTGGTGGATAATATGCAGCACAAAAAGCCAGGGAGTGCAAGTGCCTTGGTCACTAGATAACAGAGAAAAGAATTAGCTAACGTTAATCGAGCATCTACGTGGCAGACATTCTTCTAGACATCTAGACAACAACACGTCCCCCTGTTCAGTCTTTGAGCAATCCTTAAGAGCAGATATTCTGTTCTATAGATGAGTTGACTGACTTGGAGAAGGTAAGTAACTTACCCAAAGTCGTTCATCAGTTGAAATAACAGGACTTGGAACCCCAGGTTCTAACATCAAAGCCCAAGGAGACCAGTGATTTCAGTTCAACTTCCTAGTTGTGATGTGAATAATATATTTATTTCTTCAGGTCTTGGCTTTATAATTTCTTTTTTCTTTTTCTTTTTTTTAAAAATATATATTTTATTGATTTTTCACAGAGAGGAAGGGAGAGGGATAGAAAGTTAGAAACATCGATGAGAGAAATCGATCAGCCGCCTCCTGCACGCCCCCTACTGGGGATGCGCCTGCAACCAATGTACATGCCCTTGACCGGAATCGAACCTGGGACCTTTCAATCTGCAGGCTGATGCTCTATCCACTGAGCCAAACCGGTTTCGGCGGCTTTATAATTTCTACAATTGAAATATGAACTTGCCTTACCTACTATTCTAAGAGTTTTATGAGAAGCAGGTGAGGCCTGGTATAGGTTAATAGCATGCAAATCCTGAAAATAATTTAAAAGCTGTGCCTGGCAGTGCTATCATCAGGACTGGGATCCGAATTTCCTCATTTATAATGCCGTTGGAAATCCATTCCAGTTTGGTCAGATTCATGAATTTCTACAAGGGAAGCAGGCAGGGTAGCGTAGAAAGTAACAGCAAGTGTTTGGAAGCTAGACAGATCTGAATTTGAGTGACAGGCAGAGGAGACTTAAGAATTCTAAGAACCCTAACTGATTTGGCTCAGTGGATAGAGCCTTCAGACTGAAGGTTTGATTCCAGTCAAGGGCATGTATCTTGGTTGTGGGCATATCCCCAAGTAGGGGGTGTGCAGGAGGCAGCTGATGGGTGTGTCTCTCATTGATGTTTCTAACTCTCTATCCTTCTCCCTTCCTCTCTGTAAAAAATCAGTAAAAAAAAAAAAAATATATATATATATATATATATATATATATATATGAATTTGTAAGCAGGATGGACAGCAATCTTGTTAAGGGGGAACCAGAGGACTTGTCTTGAAGGAGTATTTCAG
>PVJN01043062.1:0-17799 GCA_004026805.1 Lasiurus borealis | reverse complement strand
GGACACGCATCTTGTCTCCCTCCCCCCGCCCTCGCCCCGCACGCACACGCCTGGGGGGACCCCCGCCTCCCGCGTCCGCCCCAGCGCGCGCCCCCCACCCCGTGCCCTTCCCGGGGGACCCGCGGGCGCTTACGGTCCGCAGGAACTGGATCTCGTCCTCGCCCTCGCCCGTATCGGCCATGGCTCCCGCCGGCCGGCCCCGCGCGCCCCGCGCTGCTGCCCGCGCCGCTGCTCCTGCTGCCGCTGCCGCTGCGGCCGCCGCTGCCCAGAGGCGGGCGGAGGGGCCGGGCGCCGGGGGCCGGGAGCGGGCGGCCCTGCTGCACCGCGGAGGCGGCGGCGAGGCGGAGGCGGCGGCGGGCGGGGCCTCCCGGCGGCGGCGGCGCGGCGCTCGGAGAGGACGCGGGGACCCGCACCCGGCGCGCCCGCAGCGGCAAGTGCTCGGCGGGTGCTTCGGCCCCGGGGTGCGCCCGGCCGGAGGCGGGCTGGCGCGCGGGGGCGGAGCGGGAGCCGCGGGAGGGCCGGCCCCTCGAGACCGGGGATCCGCAGCCGCTCCCCGCCGCCCGCCCGCCCGCCCGCCGAGCCCAGGCCAGCGCCGCCTACTGGCCGCGCCGGGTATGGGCTGGGCGCACGGGCCTGCGCGCGCCGCTCCAGCTGCGCCGGCGGGGCCCGGGCCACGCACCTGCTCCCCGGCCCGCAAGCCAGCCCGGCTCATCCTCTCCGGGTCCCAGGTCGGGACCGCCCCACCGCAGGACGCACGCCACCATCCTGCCCTCTGGGGCCGAGGTTCCCCGCCACCGTCTGGACACTGGCATTGCCCCTGCGCCCCGTCCACGCGGGAATCCTTCTGCCTCTGGTGTGTATGTGTGTCTGTGGGGGTGGGTATGGTGGGGGTCGCATATGCTTTCACAGCTTAACTGTCCCACCTGCATGGGACACTCAACCAGACGCTCAGCAAATCCCTGGGGACCGGGGAAGGGCAAACCTGATCCAACCAGCAATTAATGGCCAGGGGAGGGGGGTCAACACCTGTATGTACCTGGGAGTCACCCACCAGCTGGACACCCAGACCCTGGAGCCCCTGGTCCTCACTGTACACAAAGGCAGCGACTTCGGAGGAGAGTGGTGCGGCCCACAGCTTCCAGCATGGAGCTCCCCGTCCTGTGCCATGGCCCCCAAAGTGCCAGAGGGGGGCTGGGGGAGAGAGAGAGAGAGAGAACTGATGATGAGAGAATCATTGATCAGCGGCTTCCTGCACACCCCCTCCTGGAGACCCAGCCACCATCTGGTGAGCCCTGACCAGGAATCGAACCCTGACCTCCTGGTTCATAGGTCCACCCTCAACCACTGAGCCATGCTGGTGGGGCCCAAAATGCCAGTTAACAAAGGGCTGAGGCCCGGACCAGGCAGCCTCTGAGACTGTTTGTGTGTTTTGTTTTTTTTTTAATATATATTTTATTGACTTTTTTACAGAGAGGAAGGGAGAGGGATAGAGAGCTAGAAACATCGATGAGAGAGAAACATTAATCAGCTGCTTCCTGCACGCCCCCCACTGGGGATGTGCCCGCAACCAAGATACATGCCCTTGACCGGAATCAAACCTGGGACCTTTCAGTCCGCAGGCCGATGCTCTATCCACTGAGCCACACCGGTTAGGACCCTAACATTTATTTTTAAAAGTGCTGGCCACACCATGGCTGGGTGGCTCAGTCAGTTGGAGCATTGTCCCGTACACCAAAGGTTGCAGGTTCAATTTGTAGTCAAGGCACATGCCTAGATTACAGGTTCGATCCCCAGTCAGGGTAGTCAGGTGTGTATGAGAAGCAACTGATGGGTATTTCTCACATGGATGTTTCTCTTACTCCCTTCCTCTCTCTAAATTCAATAAAAGTATATCCACAGGTGACAGTTTTGTTTTTTTTTAAGCGTTCCTGAATTCCAGGGGTTTCCGGTCTGGGGTGTTCTATTCAAGAATTCAACGTGGTTGTCACAGTTTTACTGACTCGCAGTGAGAAGGGCACGGGATTGCTTCGGCAGCTCTGTCCTGGGAAGGGGCCCAACATTCACTGCTGACACACCGGGAGCCTCATCCTCTCTCCTGCCGGCTCTGCATCTCTTTCCCAACGGGCTGCCTGCCAGGAAGGCGACCGCTTCCAGGCTGGGCTGGTTTTCACACAGGAGGGTTTTCTTTGTGTTGTGGTCTTTTTTTTACATATTTTTATTGATTTCAGAGAGGAAGGAAGAGGGAGAGATAGCAACATCAATGATGAGAGATAATCATTGACTGGCTGCCTTCTGCACACCCCCTACTAGGGATCAAGCCCGCCACCTAGGCCCGTGCCCCTGACTGGAATCGAACCCGGGACCCTTCAGTCCCCAGGCTGACCCTCTATCCACTGAGCCAAACCGGCGAGGGCCACAGGTTAAGGTTTAAGTTAAAACAACAGTCGTGTGCAGCGACGTTTTATTCCTGGAGCCCGTGGAGCAATATTTTTGTGGTTCCTTTGGCAACCGCTGAGGCAGGAGCACAGGAGCAGAGGGGTCAGGGCAGGCGGTGGGGGGATGACTAGAGGACTCAGGGGGTTCGCTCACTGTGCAGGCTGAGAGTCAGAGGCAGGGGCAGGAAGGCAGCTCCTGCCCTGAGCGGCCGGATCCCCAGCCTGAATCATCCCGTGGCTGGAGAACGTGGGCAGATGTTTTCTCAGGAAAGAGGGGCGCAGGCATTAAGAACCGGTTCTAAAAAAGAAATGTTTACAGAGGCGCGACGTCAGCATGTGAGCGCTATTTGCAGACGGGACCTGCGCTGCCAAGTTCCCGGCCGCTCTCGGGCCGTCGGGACCGGCTGCGCCAGGAGCACAGATTCTGGGGCCCCGTCTGCGCTGGGGCCCGCTGTCCCCTCCCTCCGTTTAGGAACGTGGCTCCACCAATGTTTCTCCGTCTCAAAGCATTGGGCCGGGCGCTCTGAAAAGTATTAGAAATACATGGTCGGGTTGCTCAGTGGTTAGAGCGCAGGCCCTCAGACCTAAAAAATCACAGGTTTGAGTCCCAGTCAAGGGCACGTGTGATGGTCGGGGCACGTGTGGGAGGTGATATGTGTGTGTCTCTCTCCTCCCTCCCTTCCACTCTCTCTAGAAATCAATGGGGAAAATATCCTTGGGCGAGAATTAAAAGAAGGGAGGGAGGAAGGGAAGGAAGAAGAAGGCCTGTTCAGGGCAAAGATATAATGCAAATGAGACAAAGAAACTCCTGCTCGTGTGACCCGTACGTTTTACTTCCCGAGTCTCGAAGAACAAGGTGGTTGTGGGAAGTTAAGGGAAATCCAATGCTGTTGGAAGTGGCCATGGAGGAGCTGAGGGTGTGAGTTGGCTTCCTGCGAACTTGGGAGTTGAACTCAGCTTTCCCTGCGCCCTACCCAAACTAAGGGACCCTGGTCTCCAGTAGGGAAACCGGAGGCAGAGGCAGACACTCAATCCCTGGCAGGGCCACCGCTGCTGTCATTGGCAGGTTCTGCCTCGCCCATATCCTAACTCGAGTCGGGGGCCCGGGTGTGGTGGCCTGGGACCAGCCATGGGTGCTGGCAGGGTCCCGGGGAGCGGGGCCACCAGCAAGCCCCGGAAGCTAGCTCCTAAGGCCCCACCTCCTGGTGAGCCACAGCAGCAGGGGTCACTGAGTTTTGGGGACAGAGTGGGCAGCGACCTCACTGTCAAGGTCAGGAACAGCTTGAACACTCAAGTCCTCAGCGGGACCTGTTCAGTGCGGTGCCTGGCTCCCAGACTTACTGGGTCCCCACTGCCCAGATACCTCATCGGAGGGCAGATACTGAGGCCGAGGGTTCAGCCATAGAGTGCTCCTGGGTCACCCTGATGTCAGCATTTACACTGACTCCTGTGGGAGAGGGACAGAGCCATCCACACCTCCCTTCTTCCCTCCGTGGGTCTGGTGGGCACAGGAGCTTGCCTGGGTCCTGGCTAGTGTGGCGTTGAGCAGAGAAAACGAGGGTGACAGACAACAGCCTGTGGGAGCGCCCACTGTCCTTGCCCCCGTCCTGTGACACAGCAAAACCAACCTGAGGAGGGATGTGGCCCACCCTCCATACCACAGTCACCCAATTAAAGTGACTTTCGAGATAGCGTTCTATTTATACCCGAGGAGCTGAGTGTGGGCCCGCGAGTCAGCACCCGCACGCACTCCTCGCACAGAAAACCAAAGGTGAGTTATAACATCGAGCCAAGCCGCACCTGCCCCTTTCAGAGGATCCTGTCTAGCAAGTGGACTGCGGTAGCATTTACTTATTTAGTTTATAAACGTTTTGATTTTTTACAGAGAGGAAGGGAGAGGGATAAGAGTTAGAAACATTAATGAGAGAGAGAGACATCAATCAGCTGCCTCCTGCACACGCTCTACTGGGGATGTGCCCGCAACCAAGGCACATGCCCTTGAACGGAATCAAACCCGGGATCCTCCAGTCTCTAGGCCAACGCTCTATATCCACTGAGCCAAACTGGTTTCGGCCACGGTAGCACTGAAACGCATATAAATCAGTCAGACACGGAGAAAAATGTTTTCATTTGTCGGTCTCTTAAAAAAAAAAAAACACCAACTCTGAGCTCTGTGAACGTCTGAAGTGATTTTGAATATAAATAACCCCTCTTTGCAAGAGCGCTCCAACTGGCGAGGACAACTGTTCCCGGGGAGGAGGAGGACTACCGGCCAGAAACGGGGGGCACAGAATCCGAACAGTTCGGAAATGAGCGGGTCCCCGCCTGGGCGAGCTGCGCTGGCACCGAGAGGCCGTTGTCAGCGGGGCCACTGGTCACCTGGGGGTGAGCAGTTTCCCTCCGCTCTGTAGGATTGCTGTGAGACCCTGAGAAGTCCTTAGGAATAACTCTACACCGACACACCGCGGTCCCACAGCGTGTGTGAGGGGTCACTCTCGATCTTGTACTTGGGGCGCCATCTGAGGCTTTTGACTCCTCGGGGACTGTCTTCTACCCCCCCGCTCCCAGCTGTGAGTTTGGGCCACTCGGGGCCGTTCTGGAGTGTGTTCTGCTGGCGAGAGGCTGACCCTCAAATTAGACAAGGCAGAGCACACAGGACCCACCCTCCTCCTCCTCCTCCTGGGAAGTGGAGTCACAGAGGCCACAGCCAGGAGGGGACAAGGACACCTGCAGAGGCACCGGCTCAGGGCACAGGGACAGGAAGCTGTGCCCTCCGATAGCTTTGCCAAAGCTCGTGAGCACAGGCCTGTCGGCAGGAAGGGGTGACTGACAGACAACGCAAAGCAGGGTGACACCCTGAGATAGGCCGGCGCCCAACGCAACAGCTCTGTGCGTCTCCGTTCAACACAGCCGGGCCCGGTCCTCCCGCTGGGGGCTCAGTGGCCAGAAGACAATGGGGGTAGAGGGTTGGGGAGGAAAGGAGGACATCAGGGGTCACAGGTGCTTTCTCACTGCCCGTTCTTTTCAGTTTTTGGCTCTAAACCTCTGAGATGGAAGGCAAAGATCTAAGACGCTGATTTGTTTGGCCAAGTCTGAGCCTTTCGATTGTGACCACCACAGTGGGCCGGTGAAACCCAGTGGAGGCAGGCCACTGCAGGAAAGGTGAGCATGTGGCAGCCACATCTCCTCACAACCTTGACATTGCATGTCTAACTCTGACCGTGGAAGCTGCGGGTTTTCATGGGTCCTGTGGTGTAAGCCCAGCCCCCCCAGGTGCCTCCATGCAGGACGGTGGTGGTGTGTACTTTCTTGTCCTCTGGGTCTGGCAGTTGCCTGGCGCAGGTTTCAGGCTCCTGGGGTCATGAAAGCATCCAAGGCGCTTCAGGAGAGCTGAGGCTGTGCCGCCCATGTTTGCTGCTGGGATCCCACCCCTGGCTCTTGGCATCAGCTGCTTGGAACCCCGCCGGCCGCCTCCCCATGGGCACCTGTCCTCAGGTGCGGTCCGGCCCTCGGCGGTGGCCTCGCTGGTGCCCCAGGGCAGCTGCCGTCTCCGAGAGGCTGCGTTCCTGTGAGTCACAAGCTGGTCGTGGCAGGTGGCGGGTGCCTGAATTTTCGGCTTGCCAAGTGCTCCGAGATCCAAAGCTAAAAATACACGTGTGTGGGAATGTGATTATTTTTTGCAATTCTGAACAGCAAGGAAAGTGACAAGGGAAGGGATGCTGTTGCTGGGGCTGCAGCTTTCTCATCATCAGAGTGCGCTCCTCGTCTTGACGAGTGACGGGCTGGCGGCTCTCCTGACACGTGGCCGGAGCCGCCGAGTCTCCCTCCTTGTTCCCGGTACTCCGCGCCCTGCCCAGCTCTCCACCGGCCTTTTGCTCGGTTTCGGTCTTGGGACCCGTGCCAGGAGTGCTGTGGTCAGGGAGCGGTGGCTTACCACACATCACACGGGCCCTGCCATCTTCTCAGGGGCAGGGAGAGAGGGGCTGGGTCTGCCTGAAGTGGCCTCCACAGGAATCTGTCTCTTTCCCAGGGAATGGAGGTAAATACAAGTGGAGGGTTTCTGCTTCACCAAGTCCTGGCGTGGGTCTCTTTGCGGTTCATCACGATTGGGCCTCTGTGCTTGCTGAACTCGTGGGACTTTTTCTTTCAAGGGGTTAGGAAACATTTCTGTCACTACTTCGAAGAGGGTTCTCTATACCTTGCCCACTTTCTTCTCCTTCTGGTATCCCTCTGATGTGGACGTTGTTATGTTTCATATTGTCCCAGAGTTCCCTTCAACTATCCTTGTTCTTTTTCATTCTTTTTTTTTTTCTATCTTGTCTTTCAAATGACAGATCTGATCAGCCACTTCATCTAGCCTACTTTCACTTCCTTCCAGTGTATTTTTTTAAACATGTTTTATTGACTTTTTACAGAGAGGAAAGGAGAGGGATAGTCAGAAACATTGATGAGAGAGAAACATCAGCCGCCTCCTGCACAACCCCCACTGGGGATGTGCCCGCAACCAAGGCACGTGCCCTTGACCAGAATCGAACCCAGGACCCTTCAGTCCGCAGGCTAAAGCTCTATCCACTGAGCCAAACCAGTTTCGGTGTATTCTTGATACGAGATATGATATTCATTTCCGACTTGTTCTTGTTCATGATTTCTATATCCTTTCTCATGCTGGTGTAGTTTCCACTACACATAGCTTCTGGAAAACAACTGAAAGAGATGTTAACTGCCCCAAAGCCCTCTCTCTTCCTTTTTTTTTTTTACCTTAGGGCTAAGAAACATGGAATCATGAGTAGACCAAATGCTTAGAGAGCATGACTGTATTTGACCACACGCATACAAACAGCTGGAGTCTTTCTGACCAGCCAGCAGTTACGGAGTGCCTTTGCCAAAGGGATGTCCGCCGTCATTTAAGCCTTTGGAAGATGAAAGAGCAGTTATCCTTTCTTCCCTGTCAGAGTCCACGGTGGCAGCTCCTGGATTAAAACACCCCGCCTCTCACAGCGCCATTTTGACACCAGGTAACGTGCGCTATTGAACAGAGTCTCAGCCTTTTTTTCTGAAAGGAGAAAACAATACCAGTGTCCTCCTGGGTGCCGGGGAAAAATGAAAACAGCAGGCTGACTTGCTGTGAAATGCACAGGGCCCATCTCCAGCTCATCCCCAAGCATACGCCCCTGATTGCGGCTGTCCAAGGGTCACACACAGCAGCTGGTTCCCAGGAATCAGGGGAGACGCGGCTCCTCAAGGTTCACCAAGCGGTGAAGCTGCATAGATGTTGCCCATACATGTGGGCCTGTGTGCTGCTGTTTCCTTCAGGGACTCTGGACTATATTCCCTCGAGGATCATCAAGTACAGACAGAAAAGGTAAAACACAGCCAGTCAGTCCGTGTCATATCCCAAGATAGGTGCAAGCCATTTCTCCACCTCGGCCACAGACATTTTCTTTCTCAGAGCATAATCCTCAACCTGCGGAAGATAAAAAGCAGCTTCTCAGACCAAAATAATCCGACTTTTTGAACTGAGGTTCCCACAAGATTTACTACCTTCCATTTCATGACTTATTAGCTGAGTTAAATGGAGAGGAAGAGTTGGCTAGTCACTAAGTTGTCTACAGAGAGGAAGGGAGACAGATAGAGAGTCAGAAACATCAATGAGAGAGAGACTTCGATCAGCTGCCTCCTGCACAACCCCCACTGGGGATGTGCCTGCAGGATCTGCCCAGGACAGGAAAACAATATGTAGTAAATATTTAAATCTTAGGTGGCGGGGGGCTGAGTGTGTGCATGCATGTATGTGTGTTCACACACGTGTATGTGTGCACACGCACGTGAGTGTGGTCTGCATGTAAATGAGAGGCCCAGCATCAGGACCTTAACTGAGGTCAATGTCTTTAACCTTTTCTTCACATTTTACTCTCATTTACATGTGAAATAACAATAGATTCTATAGTTCCCCTGAAAGTAAGTCAGAGACTCACCCCGGGAAGCCACACACCATGAAACAGCCAGCTCACCTGGTCCTTGGAAATCTTCCCCACAGCAAAATACTTGGACTTCAGGTTGGAAAAGTAGAGGCCTGACACGGCTGAAGCAGGTGCCATGGCTAATGACTCCGTTAAGCGAATGCCTGCGGAGAGCAACAAGGAGACATGCTCACACCCTCGGTGCCCAGCGCCAGCGGCCAGAAGGGTACCCGCTTCCGGGCCCGTACCTGTGCAGGCCTCGATGTCGGCCAGCTGCCACATGGTGAGCTTCTCGGTGTGGTCGGGCTGGCTGGGGTAGCCGGGCGCCGGGCGGATGCCCCCGTAGCGCAGCCTCCGCAGGTCGGCCACCTCCAGCTGCTCGCTGCCGCAGTAGGCCCACAGCTCCCTGCGCACCCTCTCGTGGAGCTCCTCCGCAAAGGCCTGGCACCCAGAAAAAGGGGGTGGGGAGATGAAGTGTCAGGCAGAGGCCAGAGCCCGGGCATCAGTGTGCCTGCTCCCCGCTACCATCGCCAGGGGGGCAGTGCCCTTGCCTAGACCAGGCAGGGGAGACCGGCCAGAGGGCACAAGCTGGATTCTCACCCCCTCTGTCATGTACTGAGTTGCTCTGTGGGTTGTTTGGGCCTCACATTGGGCACTGAAGTCCCACAGTGAATGATGCCAGGATTCTAAGCGCTTTAATGTCAACATCTTCCTGAAGGCTCTTCTACAGCGCAGCGTGGCCAGAAAGGAAAGCTGGGACCATTCCAGCAGCTCATTTCTCCACTGCTGGCCTCAGGAAAGGGGGGAGGGACCTCCCCAGAGCTCAGCTCACTCACTGCGTGCAGAGGAGGACCCCAGAGGGGACCCCAGGATTAGAACTGGAGCTCTGAACCAAGTCCGGTTTTACATTTTCAGGCTCCTCGGGAAGATACATCAGGAGACAAGAGAACTAAGACCATCAAGTCCAGGTTCTCAGGGTGACTCCAGCTATCGGACCACTGAAGGGTCCCTCTGCCCAGAAGGTGATGTGGGAGAACAGTTAGAGAACACACGGTGTTAAGCTGTGTGCTGTTAAAGCCAGTCCGCCTGGTCCCCGGGATGCCTACTCCCTGGCGCTGTCTCGGGCCCCCACCCTGCCTCTGTCCTCACGGCACGGCTGCCCTACCTCCGCCAGCCGGTCCCCCAGCGCCTTGACCATGATGCTGCTATAGTCGTCACCCTGCTCCTCGTAGGCGCAGCTCAGCTCCTCCACCCCGAAGCAGGCGACAGCGAACAGGCCCAGGTAGTCCCGCAGGCCCGAGTGCAGCGGCGCGATGAAGTCCGAAAGGCAGAGGTACGGGTCCGTGCTGGCGGAGTCCTTCTCCGCCTGAAATGCAGGGGGTAGGGGTGGGGGGGACGTTAGCAGGGATGGGGCACCACACAGCGGACAGCAATGCAGGTGAATAATACAGGTTTGAACAGGGGTGTCTGTGACACCTGCAGCACTTAGACGAGTGCATAATATTCCATACAAATTTGTTGAATGAACAAGTGAAATGAGATTTTAAACTACGACATGACATACGGAGTCAAGAAACCAGTTAATCTGCTTGTTTACAAACTAACCGCATGTTTACCGAGGCCACAGGCACTGTGCCAGGAACTGGAACCTAAACATTCATCCACAATAAACATTCCCCCCAAAGCGTGTTCCGTTCACAATCACCATTAAACCGTATGGAAGCCTTGACTTTGGCATCAACGAAGGCTCCCAGCTGCCAGCCAGCAGCACAGGCATGGCTGCCCACAGGGCATGGCTCAGAGACAGCAGAGGGGGCCCTGGACTGGCCCGAACAGGAACTCAGCAGGATCTGCTTCTTCCCTTGATCAAGTAAAAATGTGGCCCTCTCCCCTGGCCAGGTGCCCCTCCCATTTTCCATTTGCAACTGCTGCCTGACTCTTCCCTGCCATGAAGCTGGCAAATAAGACCGTAAACATATTTCCCCAGCAATAAGTTTGCTGAGACCATGAACACTCAAGAACGAACATTTACTGAGTGACGCTTACGCTATGCCGGGCACTGCTCCTGATGCTTTAGGTCCGTGGTCGGCAAACTGCGGCTCGCTGCAGTATGTCGCTCTGTTGACTAATGAGTTTGCTGACCACTGCTTTAGGTGAATGAACTAATCTAATCCTCTCAACAGCCTTCTAAGGAAGTGAGGCTGTCAGCTCTATTCCCGACAAGAACCCTGCGGTCAGAGAGCGGCAGCTGCAGGGCACGCTCTGACCACCACATGGCGCTCGGACTGGCCAATCAATGGATGAGTGGTCCACCCAGCAGCTTAGCAGCTCTGTGCTCGCTGTTCTGGAAGCAAGCACGGTCTCCCTGACCGGGGGCTAGGAGCGCAGGCCACGAAGATGCCAGGAGCCCGGGCAGCCCCGCAGGGAGGAGAGGCTCGCCAGCTGCCCTGCCATCGGCTGCTCTGGGCTCACGGTGCCAGGGGAGGCAGAGCTTCCTGCCCGAGGAGCACAGGGCACCGAGCCCCGCCAGTGCTGGGGGAAAGCAGCATGACACGCCCATCTGAGCGGTTCACCAGGACACTGAGACCTCACAGACTGGACACCAAGGACTCAGGTCTGGAAGCGGCTCAGAGGACGCGGCCCCTGCAGGATGCCACATGGGGCCAGGAGGCTGGCGACCTTAGTGACCCTGGAAAAGGGCAGCCGCCAGATCCCCAGCGCAGACTACCTATACCCAGGGGGTCTGGCCTGGGTGCGAGAGTCACGTGGCCGCCCACTTCCCCTGTCAGGTGCTGTTTAACGTCCTCGGCTGAGAACCTCCACAGACGTCGTCGGAGTAAAAATACCTGTCACGATGAGTTATGCCGCGGTTAGGACTAAAAGCAACACTATCGCTTTTAAATGACTGAAATGGTAGCAGAACTTTGCAAGACTGATTTCCTGTAGCCCTTTGTTAATAATTGGTGGGTTCTGGTTCCAGTTCTTGATTAAGACAGAGGGTTTTTTTTTATAGCAGCTAAAGGGACGTGCCTATCCTATCTGCCTTGCGCAAGGTGGGGACATGGGAGGGAGGCCGTGTGGCATTGGGCCTGCTCTCGTGATGCCGATAGAAGCTGAGGCTGTGACCCAATAGCCAGGGGGTGAGGACGGGCTGGGCTCCGTCCAAGCTGTGGACTCGGCACAATGTCCACCACCTTCCTGTCCTCTGCAGAACACGCACAAACTGCCCCAAAAGGTGGTGGCGTGGAAATGAAACAAGACGGTCCCTCAAGAGCCCTCTGACACCTGGTCCCCGCTTCACATTCAGCCCAGGTCGGCCCCGCCTGTCTCCCCTGAGAGAAGCCACCAGCCCGCTTCAACAACACGCATGTACACAGCTGATGTGGGACCACCCAGGCAGGTGCGGGGCTTCTCCTCCGCCACCTGAGACACCGGCAGACCCCCCTCCGTGTGAGAGACCCGCTTCTCTCCACGGCCTCACCAAAGCCTCGGGCCAGGCCTGTGACGGGTCCTCTGGGAGGTACAGGGTCAGGCTACCATCTACCTAAAGCTCAGGCTTAGCCGAAACCGGTGTTGCTCAGTGGATAGAGCGTCGGCCTGTGGACTGAAAGGTCCCAGGTTCGATTCCGGTCAAGGGCATGTATCTTGGTTGCGGGCACATCCCCAGTGGGGGGCGTGCAGGAGACAGCTGATCGATGTTTCTCCCTCATTGATGTTTCTAGCTCTCTATCCCTCTCCTTTCCTCTCTGTAAAAAAATCAATAAAATATATTTTAGAAAATAAAATGAAAATCAAGCTCAGACTGAGTTCCGATTTTCGTTCTTTGCTAACACCGGGGCAGCCAGCCTGCGGCAGCCGGCGCTGCGTACCTGCTGGCGCAGTCCGTAAAAGGTGGCTACGGGCTGCGCGGCCCGGGGCTCCGAGCCGGGGGGGTACAGGTGGATGTCGTCCTGCACGCTCTGCGCGGGCCAGAAGCCCACCACGCCCCGGGCCCGCAGCTTCTTCTCCCGGATCAGGGCGCTCAGCATGTGCTGGGCGTCGGCGTAGAGCCTTCTGGCCTCTTCACCTGGAGGAGAGTGTGGCAGGAACTCAGTCACACACGCCAGCAGCGCTTCCTCTAAAGCCACCACCCTGTCCTGTGGCTTTCTCACACCCCCTTCCCCTCAAATGCTTTCTCGGTGCTTGGCATCAGCGCACCTCGGGGGGAGGCGGTGAGGGTCCGTGGTTCCTGCTAAATGCAGCTCCTCGTCTATCTCCCCAGCTCACCCCGCGGACATTTCCCACCTGATGAAGGCAAGGCGCCAAACCGGTGGCTCCCCAAAGCCGTCTGTCACACACAGTGACACAATGCGGCCACACCCTCGCATCGCCAAGCCCTTGTGCGCATACACCGCCGCTGACCCCCAGCGACCTCTGGGGATGCGGGTCCCTCTCCTTCAGTGCTTCCTCCCATCCCCAGGCCCGCCTCAGTAATTCCCACTTAACCCTCCAAAACCAGTTCGCACGCCGCCTCCTCCAGGAAGCCTGCCCTGCCTCCCGCTGTCCGTGTCTGTCAGAGAAGGAAGGCGCCGCGCTGACCTACGGTCTTGTCGTCGAAGATCTTGGGGAAGCCGCGGTTCGGGTATTTGCCCCGGAGCTGCCACACGTCGAAGAAAGGCTTCCAGTCGATGTAGCCCACCAGCGCCTGCAGGTCGTAGTCCTCGAAGACCCGGGTGCCCAGAAACGTGGGCTCCACTGCCGGGAGGAGAGCGGAGTCAGGAACCCCGCGCCCCGCCTCTCTAGTCCTTTCACAGAGGGGACTTCACATTGTCAGGGAGAGGGAGTCATTCTGCAGCGAATCTTTAATAAAACCATTCTCCTGCCCTGGCTGGTTTGGCTCTGGATAGAGCGTTGGCCTGCGGACTGAAGGATCCCAGGTTCGAATCCCGGTCAAGGACACATGCCTGGATTGCAGGCTCCATCCCCAGTAGGGGATGTGCTGGAGGCAGCCGATCAATGATTCTCATCATTGGTTTTTCTCTCTCTCCCTCCCTCTGTCTGAAATCAATATAGAAATATTAAAAAAAAAACTCTCCCATGTAGCCATCTAACTACATCAACCTTGGAATCTTCCCTCAACCCTCCCACCCCACTCCACCCAAGAAAAAAACGCACGACTTGGGTTAATCTTCCACATGTACACATGAGGACAATACTAAACTAAAGGTCGCTGTGGAAAGACATACATAAAAGTTTAGCCAAAACCGGTTTGGCTCAGTGGATAGAGCATCGGTCTGCGGACTGAAAGGTCCCAGGTTCGATTCCGGTCAAGGGCATGTACCTTGGTTGCAGGCACATCCCCAGTAGGAGGCGTGCAGGAGGCAGTTGATCAAAGTCTCTCTCTCATCGATGTTTCTAACTCTATCCCTCTCCCTTCATATCTCTGTAAAAATCAATAAAATATATATATTTTTTAAAAGTTTAAAGACATGAAACAACAAATCTCTATCACCTACGGCTACAGACACACCCAGTCCCAGTCTAGGGGGATGCATGGAGCTGAGGCATCAAATTCAGGATCGTGCAGGGGAGAGGGGACACCCAGGGGACCACCACTACACGGTACTGTCTTGTTTTCAAAATGGGCAGGAGGCTTCTTAAGTGGCAGTGGGCATATAAGAACATGCCAAGATACTGTCTTTCTGCCCGAGTCTAAAACGCATCACCCGTGAAACCACTAAAGACTTCATGGGGCTTCCTCCATAGCCCCGGAAGGAGCCGGGCTTAGCACACAGCAGAGACTGAGTCCTCCTGCCCCCCACTATGTGCCCGCACTCAGGTCCTCAGACGGAGGTGGGCACAGACCAGCACATCCATGCAGAGCCATGTCCGGGACCCGGAGCGCCTGCTTCTCTGCACCTGGAACTGTTTGCTTTTCTTTCCAAACGTCACTGTCCCTCATCATCATCATCAGCCACAATCAGGAATCTCCGGCTGCCCCTGCAGCTAAGTCAACGCACGCAGCCCTCCCGCCCCGTCACCACCACGGCCCCCTCTGCTCAACACCCAACGGACCTGGGGGGGGCTCCGCCAGCCAGTCAATATGGAAGCCCTGCTTTCTGGCTTGACTCAGGGTTAAGTATCTTCTCTCCTGTGAAAGGCAAAGAACTGATTTAGTCAGACCCGGGGGTTTTCAGCTGCCACCGCTTCAGTCCCCATCCCCCTGATGGCTCTGAGCTCCTGTTTTATTTATTCCCAGCTCTCGGGCCTGCGCACAGCACAGATACCTACTGCATTACGTGCTACCCACTACACGTGTGGAGGGGCGAAGAACATTAATTTTAACATAACCACAGGTTACTGGAAACTCGGACACAGAATCCTGATCTCAACGAGGAAACGGAACTTCTCTGAAATGTCCCTCTATCTGCCCACACCGGTGTGGCTCAGTGGATAGAGCGTTAGCCTGCGGACTGAAAGGTCCCAGGTTCGATTCCGGTCAAGGGCATGTATCCTGGTTGCAGGCACATCCCCAGTAGGGGGTGTGCAGGAGGCAGCTGATCGATGTCTCTCTTATCGATATTTCTAACTCTCTATTCCTCTCCCCTCCTCTCTGTAAAAAATCAATAATAAAATAAAATAAAATAAAATAAAATGTCCCTCTACCTGTACCCTCCTCCAAACAGTGAGGTCACATGGAAAACTGTGGGATCGTTTTATCACCCCATCACTCACCTTGAGAGACTCGTAGTGGTCCTGCCTAATATCCTCGTACTCTTCGGTGATCTCCTCGAAGTACTCATCTTTCAGGTTCTCGTCCAAGAGCTGAGAACACTGGAAACGCAAGATCCAAGTCAGTAAAAGGCCCAGCAGTTAAAACAGGCAACCCTGGCTGGTTCTGGTGACACCTCCATCAGGAAGCCTTCCCCGTGTGGACACCATTTCCTCTCCCTTCACCAACTGTGCCAATTCCTGCCTAGCTGTGAATAAAGGGTTAACTCAGCAGGCCTGATCTTACACAATCATTTTTCTCTCTTTGGGGAAGGTTCAGCTGGCCTGTTCCAGGTTAATTTTTTTTAATATATATTTTTATTGATTTTTAGAGGAAGGGAGAAGGAAAAAGTGAAACGTGGATATGAGAGGGAAATGTCAATCAGCTGCCTCCTGCACACACACCCCCACCACCAGGACTTGAACTCCCAACCCGGGCTTGTGCCCTGACTGGGAATGGAACCAGCAACCTGCCAGTACCCAGACACCACCCAACCAGCTGAGCCACCACGGCCAGGGCATGACTAAACGTTTTGTGAACTGGAAACAGGGCATTTAAAGAAATTCCACATTCCTTTCGCTCTGGCATGGAGCTGAGTGTACACTGTGTCTGGAAATAACTCTACAAGGCTGGCTTTGCTCTCCCTGGGGTGGTGTCCAGGTCAAGGGTGTCCTGGTCCCACCATTCCTGTCACTCAGGTGGCCCTCGCGCTGCAAGTTCAGGAGGCGGACTTTGAAAGCCCAGGGCACGCTCCCCGCACCTTCCCGGCAGCGACACCATCAGAAGCCATGAGCTCTCTCTTTCCCGTCCTTAGTGGAACTGGACAAACAGAGATAGCTGCTGGGTGACAGCCCTGAGGCTCAGCGCTCGCTGTCCTCCCCTCACGACACTCACCACCACCACGCTCTTGGACGCGTCCAGGACGTGGATGACGGGCGCGCTGTACCGGGGCGCGATTTTCACCGCCGTGTGGGTTCTGGGGAAAGAGGCCAGGAGGAAAACACACCCACTAGTGCTGACGCCCTACCCCACTCTGGTTCAGAACCGCTGCGTTTCCACGGTGCTTCCCAGGGAAACGGCACATTTCCCTGTAAAGCAGAGTGACTTGCTCCCCACCCTCAGATGGGGAAAGGAGATGGGGGAGTCTGTTGTTCCAGCTGTAAAGAAGTCTGTCCTGCTGAGACCGGTGTGGCTCAGTGGATAGAGCGTCGGCCTGCGGACTGAAAGGTCCCAGGTTCGATTCCGGTCGGGGGCATGTACCTTGCTTGCGGGCACATCTCCATTGTGGGGTGTGTAGGAGGCGGCAGCTGATCGATGTCTCTCTCTCATCGATGTTTCTGACTTTCTATCTCTCTCCCTTCCTCTCTGTAAAAAATCAATAAAATATATTAAAAAAAAAAAAAGAAGAAGAAGTCTGTCCTCAAGCCCCTGCCAGCAGGTCCAGGATGAGTTTGGGACCTCGCATTCGTAGCGACCAGCCTGAAGGAAGCAAGTGTCTTCTCCCAAAAAAGCTGGGGTACAGCCAGGGCCCCCGAGACCCAGACACGAGGCAGGGCCACTCTCTGCGGCTGCGCCCTGTCCCTGGGAGACGCCGCCAGGCCCTGGCCCACCCTCACCGTGGACTTGCAGGAAGGAATCTCAGGCCCTTAAGTCAATGCAACACAGAGACGCAGAAGCAACAAAAACATCTCACGACCTTGGCTCGGCCCCAAATCCCTGCTGCCAAACTTGGCAATGTTAGCGCTGGGGAGGAAACACCCCATTCACTGACGGGCAAAACACCCTGCCCTGGTGGCTGAATGTCTGAGCACCGGCCCGGGCTGCATGTCTTGCTGGTCCAACTAAGACATAACGCAGAGAGGGCGACGTGACGTGGCTGCTTCTGAAGGCTTTTAAAACGCCTCTTTCATCTGGTGCTCATCTGGCAAAAGGCAGAAAAGACTGGGTGACCTGGAATGTTCCGGTCTGCACCAGCACCAGTGTGGCTTCTGCAACTTGAACTTGAGTGTGGTGTCTGACCGTAAAAAGGGGTCCTTATTTATTTATTTTTTAATATATTTTATTGATTTTTTTTTTTTTTTTTTTTACAGAGAGGAAGGGAGAGGGATAAAGAGTTAGAAACATCGATGAGAAGGATACATCGATCAGCTGCCTCTTGCACGCTCCCTACTGGGGATGTACCTACAAATAAGGTACATGCCCTTGACCGAAATCGAACCTGGGACCTTTCAGTCCGCAGGCCAACACTCTATCCACTGAGCCACATCGGTTTTGGCAAAAAGGGGTCCTTATTTTGAAACCAGCCTCACATTGACGTCACTCGCAGTGCATGTCGCTACATCTGCTCACTTAGTTGCTCACTCTATTTCACACCTGCGGCTGTAAGAGGTGTTTCATCCTGAGGATCATCTATAAGTTCTGCTACCGCTTTCTTTACCGAGCTAATACGTGCTCACAGCACCATCATTAGTGACCCGAGCCCAGGCTCCCTGGAACCCCAGCCCCATCCCAGCCCCTGGACCGGGAGGCTAAGTCCCTGGTGGAAAAGCAAATGTTTCTCACGTGATCAGCAACAGCCATGCCCCTGGGTCCTCAAGCACGTAACGCAATGACGGGATAAATGACATGGAACCCCCATACGTGGGGGGGGGGG
>PVJN01043061.1:0-17970 GCA_004026805.1 Lasiurus borealis | reverse complement strand
GGGGTGGGGAGGGGGCGGGACGGGAAGGAGGGGAGGAGGAGCCGGAAGTCGCTGTCTCCGGCTTGGGTGTTGCTGCAGTTGTCACCTGGAGGGCGGTGCGCTCCTGGGGCTACGTCTGTTACCTGAGCGCTGAGGTCCCGGGAGTTCAGCCCTTTTCTTTCTGTGCTGGCTGGACTCGCTTGTGGTTGTCCCTAGTCGCCGCTCATGTAATGCACTCCCTTAACCAGGAAATTAAAGCATTCTCCCGGAATAATCTCAGGAAGCAATGCACCAGGGTGACAACGCTAACCGGGAAGAAAATCATAGAAACATGGAAAGATGCCAGAATTCACGTGGTGGAAGAAGTAGAGCCGAGCGGTGGGGGTGGTTGCGGTTATGTGCAGGACCTTAGCTTGGACCTGCAAGTTGGCGTTATTAAGCCATGGTTGCTCGTGGGTGAGTATATCGGTTTGTCATTGAGTCCTTTGATCATATTATTTTGTCATTAGTTACCTTACTATGTTAATAGTTTGTATTATATCAGCTGTCCTGCCGAAAAAGATAAAATGTTTCCTTTTTTTGGACACGGGACTTCCATCAGCTCGCTTCCATCAGTTTCTGCCCCCATAGAAAGTATGAATTCTAAGTAGCACATAGCAACTGGTATTTGAATTTTAGGAAAAGTTTCTTCCTGCTTTTCTAACTCTGGAGAATAACACATTCATGTAGGGGTGTTATTATAAAAGGATATAGCTTTTTTTAATTAAATGAAAAAGGATGCTTTTATTAGGAAAAACTTCAAGTTTCAATTTAAAGCTATAGAATAGTACTTGAAATAGTCAAGTGCTTGTTTGCCTGTTCTGCTGTTACAAACCGTAAGGAAAGCATGCTTCCTGTGACTACAGCTGTCCATGGTGACTGTTTATAGAATGTTAAGGAAAAGGTGGACTTTATTTTATAACCATAAGTCTGATGGTTTTATGACTGTATTATGGAAAATACTGATTTTTCTATACAAAGATTAGTCACAAATAGCAAATGAAGCACAGTTATAAATGTATAAACTTGTTAGCTCAACAAGACTATGGTACAGTAGTCTTTTAAAATAGTCAACAATATTTTCAAGTTAGTTTGAATTCTTTTTCATGAGTAGAGAAATTAAGAATTGGAAGATGAATAATTTGTCGGTATTTATGCAGCCAAGCCATTCTTGAGTGAAAACACCGGACTGGGAGTCAGAAATAGCCAAATGCACACAGCATCTCACTCCTTGTAAAAACTCTGAAGTAGTGATCATCAGTTCCATTTTTCAGATGGGAACTGGATTTAAGTTAAGTAATTTGCACAAGGTAAAAACACCAGTATTTAATAAGTGGATATGAAGCTCAAGTCTGATTGGCTCTTGCTCTCTGTGAACATACAGACTCCCTCAGGGAGTCCAGGTTTTCAGCTCCGCTGTGCCTCTAACTTAACTAGATGAACTAGTGCAAGTCATTTTTCCTCTCTGATCCCCCTAAAAGCCATCTGTAAAGCTGAAGAAACAGTATCTGCTTATCACATAGGATTGTTCTGAGGTTGTTGTAAAAGGGCTTTTGCATTGTGTGTGAATGTGTGTGTGAAAGATTTTTTAAACCAATTGCAGTATACATGAGTTGTGGTTGTGTATTATATGAATTGTTACATGAGCTTTCTTTAAGTTCACCAAATAAATATCTCCAACTAGATTCTGTAAAAAATTAAGTGGTTTTATCTAGCTAGTCTGGAAACTTCACTCAGGACTTGCACACATAGGAAAGGATATATATCCAGGCACATTTTTCAGTTATTGGCTTCCATTGTAGTAATAATGGTTTACAATTATTGGAGAATTTTAAATTTTGCTTATTATTACTTTTTATTTAGACGTATCCAAAGTGAGCCGATCAAGGTAGTGTTCTCATATTGGCATTGGGGTCCTTCCCAGGACCCTGGGAGAGTTCTGGAGGGGCTGATGAAACTGGTCCTTATTTGATCCCCTCTCTGGACCAGGAAATGGGATCTTTTCATCAGGCACCACCTCCTTTCTTCTGAGAGGAAGAGGGACCTTTTTCTGCTTAGTTACAAATGCCTTATCCCTGAAGGACCTTTGATGGTTACATCTAAAGTTCTTCCACATGAATGATGCAGGGGTTGTTTCAGACCAGACTAGGTTTCTTTCTGGAGATGAGGGTTGTTTCTAGGTTGCCTCTAACAGCTTTTTTCGCCTCTTTAAAACTACACAACTCCAACCCAGCACTACATGCCAATTAACTTTTGTTTTTGGTGGAGAATAAAGACAACGGAGAGCTAAATATAATACATATATAAAATATAATCTATCTTTCTAAAATATAAGTTTAAAATATATTCTGTCTTTTAAAAATATAATCTGTCTTTTTCAGATTTATGTTAGTTCATAAATTCAAACAAGCTTCTACCTTTCAAAAATCTCATAGGCCCTTGAACTATCTGACAGGTTGCTAAAAGATGTTAGTGAGAATTTTTGTCCTAGGCTTTGCAGATTACATTTTTACAACAAGGACTCTTCGTCAGTTGAACTTCATTTGTAAAAGTAGAAAATTTTGTCCTAGCTGGTGTGGCTCAGTTAGTCAGGCACTAAGAGTCACTGGTTCAGTTCCCAATCAGGGCATATGCCCAGGTTGCAGTCTCCATCCCCAGTGTGGGGCATGCAGGAGGCAGCCAATCAATGATTCTCTCTCATCATTGATGTTTCTATCTTACCCACATTCACTTTCTTTCTGAAATCAATAAAAAAATAATTTAAAAAGAATACTAAATTCATACCAACATACTCATATTCTGGAAGTCACTTTCAAAATAATGGCAGACAACTCTAAAGTATAATAGATCTGTTCCTTTTGGTGTGTGTGGGTGTATGTGTGTGTAATGGAAATGATCAAAGTATCCAGCTTTGACAATTTAGGGTGAAAATAGAAAAGAATTTCTATTGCATGTTTTTTTTTTTTTCCAGTAAGGACTTGTCAAAGTAGAATTATAATTTAAAAAATGAATACATGTTAAGCCATCAAATTTCAATTAATTTTTGGATCCCACTTCTCCTCTCTGGAGATGGTAAGGACTTCTGATAGAGAGCTGAGAATTTTTTTAATTATGGAGTATTTCAAATGCACAGAAAATTTCAGACAGTGCTATAACAGGCAATTGTGTATCTACCATTCAGCTTTAACAAATGTTAATATTTTGATAGGCTAACTTTTAAGCAAAATAAAGCTCAGTGAGGAACCTGTGAGCTTTGTATTACCAAGAGAATATTGACCAACCAGCCCACTTACTGGCCTTTCCGCTACCTAAAACCATGTCATAGAAGCTGGCAGATTTCCCAGATAGGTAAGGTAAGAAAAACATTGTTTATGGAAATAAAACCTAATTCAGGAAAGTAAAATACTTGAATAATAAATATCCTATTTTTTCATTGTATTTTTTTCACTTTATTTTAACTAGTTATTCACTTGTAACAATTTGCTTATTAACTAGAGTCATCTTCCAAGTGTGGGAGATCTGGAAAGCAAACTTTGACAGGAAGAAACTGTAAAAGGATACAGCGCTAGCGGTGCACAGAACGTGGGTGGGATTCTATAGACCCACAGTGCTTGCTTTAATCTATTGGGTGTTCCCAAACCAGCTGGTACTAAGTCTTTTTAAAGATATTCTGGTTTGTTTTTTTTCCTTAATTTCAAAACAAATATTTTTTGTAAAAAGTACAAATGAGCGGAAAGAAGGAAAAAAAATCACCTATAATCCTACTTTTAACATTTTGTTCTGTATACTTCTTGTCCCATTTTGTTCTGTATACTTCTTGTCCCATTTTAAGCATACACATTTTTTGTTATTACAAAAGCGGATGATAGCATATTGTAACCTGCCTTTATTACCTAATATATTTACATACCCTACCTAAGATCTGTATGTATTTCACTACACAATTGAACCATCTTTTGTTTAACCCAATCCCTATTATTGGGCTTTTTTAAAAAATGTAGATTAAAAACAACCTATTATTGGGTTGTTTGTTTTATTTTTGTGGTATTACAAACAATACTATGATGGACATTCTGCTCTCTGATCTTTGTAACATCTAGAACTTTCAGGACAGTCCAAGAGTATATATAGCATGAGTATTTTTATAGCTATCACCAAAATGTCTTTCAGAAAGTTGGAATGGTCCTCCCAAGTTGTTGTTTTTAAAATAAATAAATAATAAATAACAGAATTATTGCAAAAATTGGATAAAAAGTCAGGATAATTATTTTCATGTTCAGGGTGATATGACTTATTTCTTATAGGGTCACAAGATGCTGCTCATGATCTGGATACACTGAAAAAGCACAAGGTAAAAAAAGAAATGTTTCCTGGCACCATGTATAAAAAGGGGAAAATAAGTTTACTGAGGATAATAATACAAACCAGAGGTGTGAAGAGCTATAGGAAAACAAAGTGTTATGGGACCAGAAGGAATAGATTACTGAACTTGCAGTCCCCTTGCCCTGACTGTGTCATAAGGTCTCAGTTGAAAAGTAATACCTTCAGAAAGGCCTACCCTGACTCATGTTGCTGCCTCCCAACTTGCCGCATTGCCTCATTTGAATTCTTTCAGAGAATGTATTCTCATTTCAAAATCTGATTTTAAGAGCAAGGATCTTATTCCTTGCTCATTTCTGTGTCTCCTGAACCTAGAAAGGGGCCTAGCACTCATTTACCTCATGGGTGAAAGGCAGGGTTGCATTCTTTTGGATATTCCCTTCGTCTTCCAAATCACTTTGTTCTACCTTCCAGTAAAAATCGTTGCTCTTGCCTGACCGGTGTTGCTTAGTAGTTGAGCATGGACCCTTGAACTAGGAGGTCATGGTTTGATTCTTGGTCAGGGCGCATGCCTGAGTTTCAGGTTCGATTTCCTAGTAGGGGCCTAGGAAATCGAACCTGAAACCCAGGCATGTGATTGGTGATTCTCATCATTGATGTTTCTGCCTCTCTCTTCCTCTCCCTTCCTCTCTGGAATCAATAAAAATATATTTTAAAAAACTAAGACATATGTTAAGAAATAATAAATACAATGAGAAGCATGTTATGACAAGAAACAGTGACTCATTTTTCTTGTCTATGTAGCCTTTGGATTCTCTTAAAGGATTTTCCATGGCTCCTTCCATATGCTTGGTGGGCTCTAGAAAAGAGCTTGAATGCATATATGAAGTAGGGGGTTGCTTTCAAATGTGCACCATTTGAAAGAAAATCTTTCATAGCTATCCCATGTTTCACCCACACTAATTGATCAGAACCTTTGGGTTTGACATTTTTAAAAGCTCCCCAGGTGATTCTAATGTGCATCCACACTGGAGAACCATGTACTTACAAAGAGGAAATAATTATCAAAACGGAAGTTTGTGCTGCTGATACACTTCCCTTACTTAAGTTTTTTTAAATGGACATCCATTGACTAATTAAACAAATATTTTAAGTACTTTCTGTACCAAGGTCACTGCTCATTCACAATGCTTACTTATAATAGTGAATAAGTAAGTTTGGCTCAGTGGATAGAGCATGGGCCTGTGGACTGAAGGGTGCTGAGTTTGATTCTGGTCAAAGGCACATGCCTTTGTTGTGAGCTTCCAGGAGGCAGCTGATCAGTGATTCTCTCTCATCATTGATGTTTCTATCTCTCTTCTTTCCTCTCTGAAATCAATAAGAATATATTTGGGAATGGGGGTGGTGGGGAAGAGGTCTATGGGAGAAATAGGAGACTCATGTAATACTTTAAACAGTAAAGAACTTAAATTTAAAATAATAATAGCAAGTAAATTAAACTCCTGGTGGAGTTTCAATGAAAGAGACAAACAACCTCTAAGGAGTAGGAGTTATAATAGAGAAAAGTAGAGAGTGCTATGGAAATATATAGAAATAGCTCCTCAGTGAGGGATGAAGCATCAGATCAGGCTTTCTTGAGGAAGTATTATTTACGTATGCATCAGGCTTAAATTGTGTATTCTTGTTACAGATCTCAATATCCCAGCCTCTTTTTAATTAACCTTATTCATGAGAATTTTTTTAAATCATCCTTTATTTTTTTATCTTTAAGGTGACTCATATTCTCAATGTTGCATATGGAGTAGAAAATGCTTTCCTCAGTGACTTTATATATAAGAGCATTTCTATACTGGATCTGCCCGAAACCAATATCCTGTCTTATTTTCCAGAATGTTTTGAATTTATTGAACAAGCAAAAATGAAGGTAAGTTTTGTTTTGATCCAAAGTTCTTCAAAAGCAGAAATTTTAAAATATGGGTCCATTACTTAGTTTTTATTCTTTTTGTAGTGAATATGTAAAGAACCATTATGAAATCTCCTCTCCAACAATATTTCATGAATTCTTACAACTATTTAGTTCTCAAATTGCTCTTTTCTCAATGATATATTTATTTTTAAAATTAATTTCTCCTCTTCCTATGCACGTGTATATATATGTACTTAGATTTCCTCTGAGTTTATAACCCACCTTCCCACTGATCAGTTTGTAAGCTAATCAAGTGGACTGTAGGATATAGTTCTGTTAATATATTTATGAAAATTAGTATGCATTTATTTTTGTGGCCACAGTAGGGATTGTGAATCTGTGCATTTTAATAATAGAATTTTAGGGTGCTCTAAGGACTGAATGGGTATTGCTTTTCTGATATTGTATGAAGAGCTGATAAGAAGCTGTTTATTGGGTCTCTCACTATAGTAGAAGACCAACTGATGGTATAATACTTCAATCTTGGTACTGAATCCAAGTCAACACGCTGATAAACCAGGCTTCTGCTTTGGCCGTTACCCATAATTAGACTGAAATGATATCATTTTTAATCAGCATATAATTCTTACAAACTTTATGTGAGATGAGTAGATGGTAATGTAGAAACACTTACAGAAAAAAGTTAACTCTCCAGGAACACCTGATTATTAATGACAGTTAACATTAGACTCCAGTTTAATTGAATTTTGTCTAATGATCTCCTTTCTGCTTTTTCTCCATCCCTTCCTCCCTCGTCTTCCTTCCTCTCTCTCAAATCAATAAAAACATATTTTTAAAAAAGAATTTCATTTGAAAGTTTTCATCCATATTATACTATGATTTTAAAATATCTTCAGTCTCATCAAAATGAACTATTGTACAATGTGAGAAAAGTTTCATATGTGTATAGTGAGTATTTGTGTTTTGCTTTTCTTGTACAAAAAGTTAATATCCGGAAAGGGTGTGCATGTCTCTCTCTCTCTCTCTCTCTCTCTCTCTCATATATGTATATATGAGGTCTGGTGCACAAAATTCATGCACTGGGGGCTAAGAGGTTTCTCAGCCCAGCCTGTGCCCTCTCGCAGTCCAGAAGCCCTTGGGTAGTGGGCCTCAGCCATCAGTCAGACATCTTTAGTGCTCTTGCCACTGCCGCTGCACTCACACTGACCACCAGGGCAGCTCCTACATCAAGCGTCTGCCCCCTTTAGCCAGTGCACATCTTAGCAACCTGTCATTCCGCCATTCGGTCGATTTGCATATTAGCCTTTTATTATATAGGATAAGAAAACAATTGAAAGTGTCTTTTTGGCCGAGACCAGTTTGGCTCAGTGGATAGAGCGTCAGCTTGTGGACTGAAAGGTCCCAGGTTCGATTCTGGCTGGGGGCATGTACTTTGCTTGTGGGCACATCTCCACAGTGGGGCATGCAGGAGGTGGCTGATTGATGTCTCTCTCTCATTGATGTTTCTGACTTTCTATCTCTCTCCTTTCCTCTCTGTAAAAAATCAATAAAATATATTTTTTTTAAAAAGAAAGTGTCTTTTTGATATGAGGATTTTCAAAATATTAACTAATTTTGTGTGGATTTCTTGAAATGAGATGCACTTGCAAATTTGTTACAACAGATCTAGGAAAGAAATTTTGCAACAGATTTATGAATCTGAGAAAACTGCCTTGCAAAAATAAAATAAGTCAATGAGCTATAAATACAGTATTGCTAATATATGCTTTGGGTAGAGAGTTTTTAGTGCTCATGTGTTTTTTTCCCTTTTCTGTGTTTCAATCTTTTACCAAAAGAAGAATCAGGAAACTAAGTAACTAAAATGTCTAGTTCTGTAGTGTGTCCCACAGTTCATACATTTCATCCAGAACATTAACTTTTTAAAAGCCTGAAACAAGCCAACATGTATCAGTGGCATTCCATCAGATCTATCACATTCATTATTAATGCAATATTACCCCCATCAGCATTGGTCTTACACACTGTGTCTCTTTTCACTTGCAAAGTATCATTTTCAAGTTACCTGAAACGTTTTTTCATTTATTGACCTAGGTGTCTAGTTACCTTTTCTACTTCACATTGTCATGAGCTATTTGTGTCATTTTACTACATCATAAGTTTAGCTTTTTTTTTTTAATTTTTCCATCACCATTTATCCCCCCTATATCTTCCTACACCTCAACTCTCCAATCACCAGACTGCTGTCCAACTCCCCTTCAGAATATATCTAAAGGTAGAACATTGTTTTCCTTGCTGATTATTTTACACAGAAATTTCCAAACTAATACCACTATCTTTATGGGAACACTGTGTGTACATGGAATATCTCAGGCTTTCTGTTTAGTTTATGATTATGTTTTCTTCATTAGGCTTTTATGTATACTTTACTGTATTATTTCAGTTTAACAAGGATACTATTTCAGAATTCCAAAGACCTCATCAAGGCACTTCAATCCCAGCATTTGGAAAGAAGAGGTGTTGGCTGATCAATTGATTAGTTTTTTTCATTCTTTCCTTACAATGAATTGTATTTTGATAATTGAATAAATTGATAGGATGAATATCCTATCTAATAAAAGAGTGATATGCAAATTGACCATCACTCCAACACACAAGATGGTTGCTCCCATGTGGTCAAATATGGCTGCCCCCAGGTGGACACAAGATGGGCACCACAAGATGGCCAGCAGGAGAGGGCAGTTGGGAGGGACCAGGTCTGTATGGAGGGCAGTTACGGGTGACCAGGTTGGCAGAGGAGGGAAGTTGGGGGCAACCAGGCCTGTAGGAAAGGATAGTTGGGGGGGGGGGGTAACCTATGCCTTTAGGAGAGAGCAGTTAGGGGTGACCAGGCCTGCAGGGAGGGCAGTTAGGGGTGACCAGGCCTACAGAGGAGGGCAGTTAGGAGCAATCAGGCTGACAGGGGAGCAGTTCGACATCAATCCAGGCTGTCAGGGGAGTGGTTAGGGACGATCAGGCTGGCAGGCAGAAGTGGTTAGGGACAATCAGGAATGCAGGCAGGCGAGCATTTGGGAACCAGCAGTCCTGGATTGTGAGAGGGATGTCTGACTGCCTGTTTAGGCCTGCTCCTACATGGGTAGATCCTACCTAGATCAGGCCTAAACAGGCAGTTGGATATCCCTTGGGGAGGGGTCCCAGAATGGAGAGGATGCAGGCTGGACTAAGGGACACCCTTCCTCTCCCCCCTGACATGAATTTCATGCACCAGGCCTGTAGTGTTCTATATAAATAAAAGGCTCAGCGACTGGCTGACTGGCCAACTGGCCAGTAAGTATGATGTGCACTGATCACCAAGGGACAGATGTTCAACACAGGAGCTGCCGAGTGACAGGAACTTTGCAAAGTGCCCTTTTGCACTCTGGGACCTCTTGAGGAATGTCAGACTGCAGGTTTCAGCCTGATCTTGCAGGCCAGGCTGAGAGACCCCACCTGCCAGAGGGACCCCGCTTACTTTGCACACGCCCTTCAAGCCCCAGTGCCGCCACAGGTGCAACTGGTGGGGGAGGGGCCATGCAAGGTTGGCTCCAGGGTGTGTCTAGCCTGTCTCACCCAGTCCTGTCCCTTCTAATTTATTTCCTCTCAATGTGTATGAATAGGTGCACTGGGCCTCTAGTTTTTTTTATAATTTTTAATAGTATAAGAATGTAGTATTGATTTAATAACCTTTCTCAAATTCATAATGATGAGTTTTGTTTGATTTTTATTGCAGGATGGAGTGGTTCTAGTCCATTGCAATGCAGGGGTTTCCAGGGCAGCTGCAATTGTAATAGGCTTCCTGATGAATTCTGAAGAAATCTCATTTACCACTGCTTTTTCTCTGGTGAAAAATGCAAGGCCTTCCATATGTCCAAATGCTGGCTTCATGGAACAGCTTCGTACATATCAAGAGGGCAAAGAAAGCAATAAGTCTGACAAAATACAGGAATTAGAAGGAGACAACAGTTCATGAGTTACATTCTAGCAGATGATGGACAACTAGTTTCTCAGTTGGCTCTATAACGACCTTTCCTCTTTTTTAGAGAGTACACTGATAAAAACTTCCTTTTCTCTTGCCTTTTTTTCTTTTTTTTTTCAGTGAAAATGAAGGTCAATGGATTGTCCTGAGAGAGCATATAAATAATTTATTAAATTATATCATGTTTTCTTTGGTATTACAATGTGTGCTTAAATGTTTCTTTGATTTGCTAAGGGAGAATAACAGTGTATTCCCAATAATTAATATCTGTAGAAGAAAAAATGCTTAAAATTAAAAATCTATGTTAGAACATGGAAAGGTTAAATCAGTGATTAAAACTTTTCTATTCCAGCAACTGTATCGAGGAAGAAAATAACTTGAAATACTACTTGACTTACCATCTCAGAAGGAGATAAATTTCTTCATAAATAATTTAAGTTTTAAAAAAAAACAACTGTGCCCTATCTGGTTTGGCTCAGTGGATAGAGCATCGGCCTGCAGACTGAAGGGTTCCGGGTTCGATTCCAATTAAGGGCACATATCCGGGTTGCCAGCTCAATCCCCAGTAGGAGATGTACAGGAGGCAGCCAGTCAATGATTCTCTCTCACCATTGATGTTTCTATCTCTCCCTTTTTCTCTGAAATCAATATATATATATATATATATATATATATATATATATGGCAATCAATACCGTAAACCTTCCAAAAGAGGCAACCAAAACGTGAAGATTTACACAATATTTACATAGTGGTTACAGTATTCACAAAATTTTTATGTCCTTTTGTACCCACTATTTATTTTTATTTTTAAAATTTAATTATATACCCTGCATTTATTTATAGGTTTTTGTGTGGATTTTTTCCTCTTACATTATTGTGAGCTTAAGGTTCTTTAATGAGGTGGTCTAGTCTCTTGCATTGTGTGTTTTTCATCTTGGGTCCCTAGCATTCTGTTTTTTGGGTCCTAAGCATAATTTTTTTTGTCTTTTTGGATCTGTGGAAAAACATTTTGTACTGAAATTTTGTTTTTTAGTTGTCATGTGTTCAATGATTTGTTTCCTAGTTCAATCCTACAAGATAACATATTTTAAGGAAACAAGGGTTGTCTGAGAGGTTTTATAAGAAATTATAAATATATTGTTAGAAAGCCTAAAATTATTTACAATTTTACCTCTGGCCAGAGGCTTTGAATGGTTTGTTTTTAATAATAAAGTCTCCATATTGGCAAGGCTGGCCACCACATTATAAATTTGCTTAGAGGTATTCTTTGACTTATTCCAAATAAAATGTACTTAAAATTAATATAATTATTAAATGGTTTATTTAATAGCTTTCAAGAAACCTTTCGTGACTTAGAAAATATCATAGCCATTAAGATTTTATTAAGAAAGTCGGCTCTTCTTAAATACATATTCCAGAGAGCTAGTACCCCCATATGTAAGTTGGAAAGTGCTCATTGAGCACAGCTGTGCATTTGAGAAAGTAGGCCTTCCTGTGCTGCCAGGAGCAAACAGATGTGATAAATGCAAATTATGTTTCCAGATTGCTTATAGCTTGATAAGATGCCATCACGTGCAAAACTATGAACTTTGCTTCTGTTGAGAAGCAGTAATCAACCTACAGTGAGTTGTCTGAAGCCAACCAAGGCAGACAGAATCCCAAATATGAGACTGCTGTTGTTTCCGTAGTCAGTATTGCTAAGGGTTTGAAGGGTGAACCTTTTCCATTCACATAAAAGCATTTATTTAAACACATTTTCTTTTGCTAGGTGCTGTTTAGTTTTCAGCCATTAAATATTGTAACATGAAGCCTGAATAGAACTTGTTCATAACGGGTAGTGTATTATTTATATCTGTATTTTGTGTGTTTAGCTGTTCCCTGTAGTGATCTGGTTATGGTGCTAGCTCACATCTTCTGTATCATCGACAGAAGTGCTTTGAGCATCTGTTTTATCTTAAACAAGTGGCCTGGTGCACGAAAATTCGTGCACTGGGGGTGAGGGGGAGTCCCTTCAACCCAGCCTCCCCCTCTCACAGTCCTACTGGGGAGCTGGCCTAAGCTGCCATCTGGCCTCCCTCTGGGGGGGGGCAACCGGCCGATCAGGTATACAGATACTTTGTGGAGGCAGCATGGACTCCTTCCTTCTTACTGTCCTCTGTGGTTGGAGAACAGGGGACTAAAAGGTGGGGCCAGAAGTGTGGCCGGCCTGGCGCTTTTGTAGGCAGCATAAAGAGGGAGAGGGCTAGGGAAAGTCTAGACACGGTTTCCTTCTATTGTCCTCCCTTCCGCCACGCCCCTCCCTCCGTTTGTTCCTTGTCGTGGTGGACACTCGGGCCTTGGACCGACAGGAGCCCAGCGACCGAGGGGTTCATCCCCCTCACTTAGCTGAACGTACAGCTGCCTCACATTCCAAGCCGGGCTGTTTTCAAGTGGCTAAAGCACTGGGAGTTCACGCCTCCCAGTCTTTCCCCTCTTGGTTTCCTCCTCGGGTCTGTTGCAAACCTCACCGAGACACCGAAGCAGCTCCGCCCTGGTAGTTCTGCACCGGCCCATGCCAGACACTCTTCCTCGAGGTCTCTGGGTCCACAGTCTGGCTCGGGGAGATCGTCCAGAGCCCGTTCCCCCAGGAGGTGGAGCAGAGGGACTAGGTTGGAGAGCTGGAGGAAGATGGCAGAGTAAGAGTTGGTATGAGCCAGCGCCTGCTCAGCCAGGCTTCCCAAGCTCCCCACCAGACCCAGGCCGGGCCCCTTCCCCATGCTGGGAGGATCCCGGCTGAGGTCCCCTCCCTGCACCCAGCACCCTCCTCCCTGTTCCACGACCGGGGCAGGAGCAGCTTGCACGCTCTGGACCCTGCCAGTCTGGCAGGTGGTGGCACAGGCAGTGTGGCCTCGGGTGCCAGGTGGCCACGAGCCTCCCTCTGAAGCATGGGGTGGGGTGGCCGCAGCTTGCAGCCGCCCCCGGGCGTCATGCATGAAGACACCGCTCGCTGCTGAGCCACTGTCCGGCCCAGGACCTGTGGGGGCTGGGGTGACCTCGGGCTCCCGCTGGCTCCACTGAAGCCAGATTCGGCTTGGCCGGCTGCCCCCACCATCTGAGGGCTGCGCATGCCCCCTGAGACTTGTAGCCCTCATGAATCACACAGCCTGGCCATCCCATTCTAGGAAGTGGCCGTCCGGATCACCATGGCTGACTCCCCGGTGTAGGGGGGCCTGCCCAGCAAGCACATAGGCAGGAGCTGGACCACTGAGGGGAGGAGGATGGATGTGCAGGCCGGGGCAAAAGCGGGGAACTTGGCAGTGTAAACACAGTCCCCCCCCACACACACACACACACCAGCCCCTCATGCCGCATTCCAGAACCCCCAGGTGTCCCTGCCTGGCACCTCACTCTCAGGCCTGGGGTGGGGGCAAGAGACCTTCGGCCTTCGCTGGCTTGGAGTCGCAGTGGTTGGTCAGGGAGGGATGCGGGGTGCTATGAGGCAGCCTCCTGCAAGTCCCAGCCTCTCTGAGAGGTCAGCAGTTGAGCCCGCTGGGCATGCTGCACATGTAACCTGGCGTTCTATCGAGCCTTTGGCCATTTTGGATGTTACAGACACTGGCTCCTTATATATATAGATGATAGCAGTTTGCTGTATCTAAAATAGATCAGTAAGTGTAACTCACTCTTTTAAATTAGGGGTGCGATGTAAGGCAATGATGGAAAATATGTATATAGTATGTTTATGTGTTTCCCTTGGATATGTAACTGTCACACCTGATTATTTATAAAAAAGGAATGTTATTATAATTCTTTATCTCATGTATTATAAATTTAAAAATGTATACCAAATATAGGTCTGTTTTGAAGGAAAGGGAATATTTTTTTCCTTTCTTTATTGATTAAGGTATTATATATGTGTCCCTATCCCCTCATTGGCCCCACCCCTGTTCATGCTCTCACCCTCCTGTTGTCTGTGTCCATTGGTTAGGCTTACATACATGCATACAAGTCCTTTGGTTAATCTCTCTCCCTTCCCCCACCCTTTCCTACCTTCCCTCTGAGATTTGAGCATCTAATCGATGCTTCTCTGTCTCAGGATCAGTTTATGTTGTTCATTATATTCCATAAATGAGTAAGATCATGTGATATTTATCTTTCTCTGACTGACTTATTTCACTTAGCATAATGCTCTCCAGGACCATCTATGCTGTTGCAAATGGTAGGAGTCCCTTCCTTTTTATAGCAGTGTAGTATTTCATTGTGTAGATGTACTAGTTTTTTAATCCACTCATCTGCTGATGGGCACTTAGGCTGTTTCCCAGTCTTAGCTATTGTAAATTGTGCTGCTATGAACATAGGAGTGCATATATCCTTTCTGATTAGTGTTTCTAGTTTCTTGGGATATAGGGAATAATATTTTAAGGAATTTTTACCTCTATTTTAAAATAGAATTGTCTACCATTTTTTAAAGGAAAGAGAAAATTAAAGAATCATTTGTTTTTAAACATTGGAAAGAAATAATAGAGCCTTTCTAGCAACTTGAGAAAGATGAGTAGAAAAATGGTACTGGATATGATAAAATTCTATTTATTTGAGGTTAATATTTTTAAAATGTTTTGCTAACTTTGTGCTTTAATATAAGTTTGTAATATCATATATTCTAAACTAAAAACCAATAAATATTTAAAATTTTGAAAAAAATTTAGACCATTATATTAACTAAAATATTTCAGAGGACATGGAGTATAGTATTTGAAAATTGTTATTGCAGCCTGGCTGGTGTGGCTCAGCAGTTGAACATGGTCCCATGAACCAGGAGGTCATAGTTCCATTCTGATCAGGGCACAGGCCTGGGTTGCCGGCTCTGTCCCCAATAGAGGGGCTTACAGGAGGCAGCCAATCAATGATTCTTTCTCATTGATGTTTCTATTTCTCTCCTCCCTTCCACTCTCTGAAAGCAACATATTTTAAAAAGTTAATTTTTTTGGCCAAAGGATCCTGAACATATTTAGGCACCCTGTGGTTATTTAAGAATTTAAACCAGATTTTAAAGTTTTATGTTCTTGCAATACATACAAGGGCATTTGCAGTTAACAAATTTTTGGTTGTTTCCATTGATATACTTTTAAAATAACATAAACTTTTCTATTTCAAGTGAAGTTTGACTTATTTTGTAGCTATATTTATAATGTACCCTTTATTGTTTCCAGGTATTGAAATACTCTAATAAAATAATAAATTGTATTATTTTCCCTTAATGCCTTTATTTCTTTGAGGTTATTTGTTTTAAAAGCTTTAGCATTTATTTGTTGTCAAATTCTGTGTTCAAAAATCTGTTGACAGGACACAAAATTATACATTTTGCAATATAAATGTTTAAGTTCTATAAAGATTTATTTGCTCCAGCCACTTTAAGAAATGAAAAGCTAAAGTAAAATATTATAATTGGCATTACAATGGGTAAATTAGCATTGACAATACAATAGAACATCCTGGTATTTTAAGTCAGGAAAAGATGCTGAATTAGTCTCAAGTTAAACTACTTAAAAATTCTAACCATGGTATCATTGAGATTAGTCAGACATCATCCAGTACTCACCTCCCACACACACACATTATTACTTCTCTGACATACTCATTGCCCACTGCTTTCTCCCTCGCTCTCCCTGTTTTAACCAAACTGGCCTCTTGGCTGTGCATGCCTTGGAAATGCATAAACAAGGTTCTACTTCATTATCTGCTGTTCCCTCTACCTGGGATACTTTCCCCCAGAAACATCAAGTGTTACCTTCTTAGTAAAGCCCTCCCTGTCACCTTGTTTAAAATTGCTCCTATCTCTAACATTTTTATCCAGTTTTCTTGTTTTACATATGGCATAGTCCTAATTATCACCAAAATCCTATATACTTATTTTATTGCTTCCCTCATTGAAACTCGGACTCCCATGAGGGCAGCTATTTTTACTGTGTTGTTTATACCAGGTGTATCCTATAGTAGGCATTCAAAAAATTGCTTATTAGAAGGGTGGCAGGATGAAAGAAAAAAATTGTTGCATTCCTCCCCAGGTTATATAAGTTTTGATGTTACTTTTTCACTTTCAACAGGTAATAAGAACTGTTTAATTGTGTAAAAGATAATAGGTGAGTCAGCAGCTAAACTGATGCTTCTTTTGGTATTTGGCTGCCCTCTTTCTGCCAGTTGTTTACTATAAAGAAATGATTAGGAAAAAACATGTTTCCAATTGTAATACAGTGGTACCTCGAGATACGAGTTTAATTCGTTCCATAACCTTGAGGCGTGGGAAACTATGAGATGCTCGAGTTGTGGTAAACTGGTGGATCATGTGCAGCCGACCGATCCATGGGGTTACTCCTATCTCAAATGTTGCTCATATTTCAAAGCAAAAATCGCTCACTCGATGGCTCCTATCTCAAGAATCTCGTATGTTAGGGCACTCGTATCTCGAGGTACCACTGTATTTATTTTAATTTATAAAGACATAGCTTTGGACATTATTTATAGAGGTCAGATAATGCAAATTACAATTAGTGGATTTGTATATTTTATACATTCCTACCCTCCTGCCTCAGTCTGTTTGGGATGTTATAATAAAACTAGAGGCCTGATGCACGAAATTTGTGCACAGGAGGGATGGGTTCCTCAGCACGGCCTGCACCATCTCCAATCTGGGACCCCTCAGGAGATGTCCAACTGCAGGACATCCCTCTTTCAATCCTGGACCGCTGGCTCCTAACTGCTTGCCTGCCTGCCTGCCTGCCTGACCTCCCCTAAGTGCCTCTGCCTGCCAGCCTGATGGCCCCTAACTTCCCCCCTGCCAGCCTGATTGCCCCTACCTTGCCCTCCTGCTGGCCTGATCACCCCTAATTTGCTTCCCTGCGGGCCTGATGGCCTCTAACCGCCTCGGCCTCGGCCTCAGCCTAAGCTGCAGTCTGGCCTCCCTCTGTAGGAGGCAACCTGGTGGATCAGGGGAAGGCACCGCCCTCATTACCCTGCTGCTGCTGCCACTGCCGGCCTGAGCCTTGGCCCTTGCAGCTGCTGCGGCTTTGTCCAGAAGGATGTCTGGAAGGTTGCCCAGAAGATATCCACCAAAATTAGCATATTACCCTTATATTAGATTAGATTAGATACCACAGACTGGGGGTCTTATATACAACAGAAATTTATTTCTCAGTCTGGAGGCTGGAAAGTCCAAGATCAAGGTGCCAGCAGATTTGGTGTCGGGTGAGAGCCTGTTTCCTAGTTCACATATGGTAGTCTTGTTGCTGTGTCTTCACCTGGCTGGGGAGGTGCCCCGCCCAGGGCGGATTGAACCCTCAATCTTTTTGGTGTATGAGACAACACTCCAAGCAACTGAACCTTTTTAACAGGTACCTAATGTTCTTTTGCTTGGCTAGATAAAAATTTATATAGAAATTCCTTCATTGGTGAACCTTTCTTGCGACCTTAATTCTAAAAAAGGAATTGCTGGGTGTGGTGGGCTGAGTGATAGCACCCAAAGATATTCCCACACTAATTTCTGGATCCTTTATGAATGTTTTCTTACACAGCAAAGGCTCGTTTACAGATTATTAACTTAATCACCACCACTAGTCATTGGAATGGTAGGATTATCCTGGATTGTCTGAGTAGGCTCTAAATGTAATTACTAATAATGTCCTTATAAGAGGGAGACAGAGGAAGATTTTACTAC
>PVJN01043060.1:0-17970 GCA_004026805.1 Lasiurus borealis | reverse complement strand
AGAAGAAGAAAGTCCAGGTTCTTGCTCTCAAGGCCGGGACACGAGAACCCTACAATGTCAAAGCCACTGAGGCCATGCCCCGGTTAGACAGCCTGCCCTCTCTTCCCAGCATCCTCTCTCTTCCCAGCATCCCCTCCACCACACGGGGGACCCCCTCCCTTCTGGCACAACCGCAGTGTAACAGCAACAGCCCTCTCGGTGACCCTGTGGGAAGCAGCAGCAGCAAGAAGGGCCTGATACCCTATTTCCAGCCACAGTTGAATCTGCCCCCTGCCTACTCTCTCTCACTGTCTGTTCTCCCTTAATGCTTTCACCTTCTGTTCACCCCGCTTCCCACTGCTAAAAGGCACCAGATGCTAAATGTTTCACGTCGGGTACATCTCCGCGTTTCCCTTAATGCCTTTGTGCCCATCTGCAAATAGAACGAATCGCTACCTCACGGGTTCGCTCAGACAGGGAAATTGGGTGACGGATAGGGTGAGGTCCGTTGCGTATCCGGCCTGCGGAAGATGCTGAACGCACGCAGCGTGGCCTTGAAGGGGAGGGGAGGCGCTGGGTGAAGTATGCAGCCTCTTTGACCCCCTCCCATGCCATCACCACCCCAGAGAGATGCTCAAAAATCATTCATGCCATTGGTCGCTCCGCACGGCGGGGCTGGGCCATTTAGGAACAGGACCGGAAGCTGCCTGCCTCTGCAGGAGTTTGGGGAGCGCCAGGCCCGGGTGTTTGGTAAATAACCGGAGTAACAGATGGGTGGAGTCAGATATTTTGTCAACAGAGAAATCGCTTTTCCAAAGCGAGCTTCCCCATCTGAGGAGAGCGCCCTTAATTTCGACAATTAAAAACACCTGCCATATGTTAGACGCTCTCGGCAGCAGCTTCGGAGGGAGACGGCGCATTCTCCGGAGTCCTTTGCTACATACAGAGAGGCAATCGGAGGCACACACGTTAGGGGAACGTGGGTGCACCGCACACGCCAGCCCCACACGATGAAGAATTATCTAGGCCAAAACCTCAACAGTGCCGCTGCTGAAAAAACCCCGCTCCCGCGTTTATCAAAATTTGTGTTGCTTTAATATAAGTGAAGGTAATAGCATCATATTTCTTTTTTAAAAAATATATTTTATTGATTTTTTACAGAAAGGAAGGGAGAGGGATAGAAAGTTAGAAACATCGATGAGAGAGAGAGACATCGATCAGCTGCCTCCTGCACGCCCCCTCCTGGGGATGTGCCCACAACCAAGGTACGTGCCCTTGACCGGAATCGAACCTGGGACCTTTCAATCCACAGGCCGTCACTCTATCCACTGAGCCAAACCGGTTTCTGCAGCATCATATTTCTTAACTCAGACCTTCATTCTTATGGATGTGCAAGTACCCAAAGATCTTATCTTCCCAAGTCTTCTGAGAGGCAGAATTTCCCCCACCGCGTGTCACGTGTTCACACTGCTGGCTTTCCTTATTTCCACAGCACAACATCTATTGCCTCATGGTTTCCACGGTAAAAGGTCAACCTACTGTTTGCTTAACTTATTTTTTGCTTGTTCATGCCGTTTTGAAAACAGCTTTTAAAATGAAACTTCCAAGGTCAAACCTAATGCATTCTTACCTCTTTTTCTCTTATTTATTCACTAGAGGCCCTGTGCACAAAATCCGTGCACAGGTAGGGTGCCCAGGCCTGGCCAGCGATCAGGGCCAATGTGTGGGGTGACCAGCAGGGTGATCCGGGGGTCTCTGCTGGCACCCACCTTGGCGGGTCTGGGGTTTGAGGGCTTGGGCGGCTCCTGCATTGAGCGTCTGCCCCCTGGTGGTCAGTGCGTGTCATAGTGACAGGTCATTCTGCAGGTTGTTCCACCATTTGGTCCATTTGCATATTGGGCTTTTATTATATAGGATTTTTCCTACATAAAGTATCTGGCATGCCACAGAATGTAAATAATCCACAATATGACTAACACGTGCACCAGCTCTAAGAAATGATAGAAGGGATTACTTATAAAATACACACACTGTGTCTGATAAGGTTCTCAGAAGCCTCATTCACTTTGTAACTCCATCGGACACAGAAGAAAAGAGTCCTAGGTAGGCTGTGACCTACCCAGATCTAGGAGCAAGAATAGATCATAGATATGTTTTATCATGCACTTGGGATGTGCAACCAGTGTGCACATGCATGAACATGAACTTGCAGGGCAGACACATGTGTACTCATGCATGCATGTGGACACACACACACACACACTTAATTGTATGTTCCCTCCTTATCTCTTAGAAGGTTTCAAATAGTGATGGTTACTCCTATGTTAAATGAAAATCGGAAACCGGGAGGTAACTGTTCTCTGTTCTATGGAGAGGTTTAGAGGGAATAGGGGCTTTGGACAACCGAGACACTCAAATAAGAGCTTGAGATACACCAAGCAATTACCCACATCTGAAGCCCTAAACTGAGGCGCTGATGAAGCCTGAAAAAGCCTCCTAAGACCAAGCCTGGCCCACTTACCGTCTCTCCTCCCTGGTACATCCCCCACTGCCTCCAGAGTTTCATTTATTAAATACCGTATTTTCCGGTGTATAAGATGACTGGGCGTATAAGACAACCCCCAACTTTTCCAGTTAAAATATAGAGTTTGGGATATACTTGCCCTCTAAGACGACACCTGGCGTATAAGACGACCCCCGACTTTTGAGAAGATTTTCCTGGATTAAAAAGTCATCTAATATGCCGGATAATACGGTATAAACAACATGCATGACCACCTGGCTCAAAAGACTTTGACTGCCTCCCACTTCCTAAAGGAGAGCTAAGATGGTGAGCCTTGCAGATCAGATGCTCTTACTTCTCTGGACATGATGACCGGGATAGATGCTCTCAGCTGTGATTTCTACGAGCTTCCCAGAGGACTGACTTGCACGACCTCCAACAAATTCCTCCAAAGCAGCGGTTCTCAACCTTCCTAAGGCCGCGACCCTTTAATACAGCTCCTCATGTGGTGGTGACCCCCAACCATAAAATTATCTTCATCGCTACTTCATCACTGTCATCTTGCTCCTATTATGAATCATAATGTAAGTATATGTTTTCTGATGGCCTTAGGCGACCCCTGTGAAAGTGTCATTTGACCCCAAAGGGGTCGAGACCCACAGGTTGAGAACCACTGCTCTAAACCATCCACCAGGCCTCCAGGCTAGTTTCCATGTTTCTTCCTCTGTAGCGGCTGACTTCTGCCTTCCCGACACCCAGTTTGTATCGCAGGGAGAGACACCATTCACATTAATGTCCCAAAGGAGAACCCAGACCCACGTCATGTCAAGAAGACACACTGAAGACCCAAGGATCGGAGCAAACAGAGAAGATCACTTAGTAGCTCCTGGAAGTGCCAACTCAAAGGCCTGATGACACAAACCCAACCCAGAATCCCCAGAGCAAGTCTTCCTTTTCCCAACACGCTTTCTGGACCGCTTCCTTCCTCGGAGTTCAGACCTCAGGTAGACAGAAGTCTTAGTCTGTTCAGGCCGCTGGCTGACAAACCACAGGCCTTGATTTCCCCTGGTTCCGAAGGCTGGGGAGTCTCAGATCCATGAATGGACAGAGTCAGTGTGTAGGGAAGACCTGCACCCTCGTTCACAGAAGGCTGAGTCCTCATAAATCCCACTCACGAGGGCCCCACCCTCAACACCTAATCACCTTCAGAGTGGCACCTTTTCATACCATCACAGTGAGGTCTAGGACTTCTCTGTATCAATTGGGGTTGGGGAATACACACATGTAGTCCACACCAACGAGAATGAAAGTTTAGCCGAAACCGGTTTGGCTCAGTAGATAGAACCTGGGCCTGCAGACTGAAAGGTCCCAGGTTTGATTCCAGTCAAGGGCATGTATCTTGGTTGCGGGCACATTCCCAGTAGAGGGCATGCAGGAGGTAGCTGATCGATGTTTCTCCCTCATCAATGTTTCTAACTCTCCCTCTTCCTTCCTCTCTGTAAAAAATCAATAAAATATATATTTAAAAAGAATGAAAGTTTACTTCCAAGACCATCAAGTTTCTTGCTCCAGGATGAATCGCAGGGGTCGCCTAAGACCATCAGAAAACAGATACTTACATTATGATTCATAATAGTAGCAAAATGACAGTTATGAAGTAGCAATGAAGATAATTTTATGGTTGGGGGTCACCACAGCATGAGGAACTGTATTAAAGGGATGAGTGGCAGTGGAGCGACCTAGTTCCTTCTCCAAAGGTGCCATCTGACCACCATCCTCACCCCACTCCTGTTTGTGGGATATTTTCTAACGTGCGGATGTCTCACCAGCCGGACTCTGGCAAGTTCCTGCAGCTGTTTCCTGCAGCCTGAGCGGTGTGTGGCCTGAGCCGTCTACACTCTGCAGGAAGCAGGCCGTCTATTCCAAGGTTCTCCTGTCCAGTAGCTGAAAAATGAAACCAGAAGGGCTGGCCCCAGGCACGCAGCCAGTCAGCAGCAAAGCCAGGATTAGACCTCGGGCCCTCTCCGGTCTAGCCAGATACTCTTTCCTTTAATATGCTCCTGAAATCTCAACGATAAGACCTTTTCATTTTATAGGAACATGAAGACGCACGTGAGTCGTCAGCAAGCAAACAGATATGAAAACCCCGGGAAGCAGGGAACATATGGAAACCGAATCTGGGTCAGAGCACTCCTTGGGGACCCATCATTCCTCGGCCACAAACCGAAAAGGGAAGATAAATTCGGTGGCGGGGGTACCATACACACTGTAATTGATTTAGAAGATGTATTTAGAGGCTGTTAATAATGCATGTAAGATGCTGGATATTACTTTTCTCGTTATAAATATTTAAGAGCGTATAGTTTTTATAGCACTCGATATTCTGCCGTGATCAGCTCATAGAAAGGATGCTCTACCCACTGATGACACGAGCCCCAAGGAAAGAGAGCAGCCCCTGTACCTGGAATGATGGGGAGACGGTACCTGGAGTGGAAAAATGAGTTCATTCTGAAGGGCCCTAGCGTGATACAGCTTTCATTCAAGGTGAACCACCATCTCCTGCCACACGAAGCCATGCAGACTCAGTTCATGTCCTGCAAACTTACATTTCCCATGTGCTCCCCAGGGTTACTTTCCAGCTTTGCATCTTAAGTATGTTTTTCATAGCAACGATCAAGTTGAAAAAAATTTTTTAATGTATGTTATTGATTTTTTACAGAGAGGAAAGGAGAGAGATAGAAAATCAGAAACATCGATGAGAGAGAGAGACATCGATCAGCCGCCTCCCGCACGCCCCACAGTGGAGATGTGCCTGCAAGCAAGGTACATGCCCCGAGCCGGAATCAAACCTCGGACCTTTCAGTCCGCAAGCCAACACTCTCTCCACCGAGCCAAACTGGTCTTGGCTCACGTTGAAATTTTTAAAAATTCTTTCATAGTCCAAGAAGCCTTGGCATCTTTCTAGATACCATTCAGTTCCAGGTTTAAAATGGGAAACAGTAGAATTAGCGGCTGCAGAAGTGCTAATTAGAGCTAATTATTAAATCTGATGGAGTGGCCCGGTCAATCACGGTAGAGCAAATACCACCCTGTCAGAGCGGGACCACGGTCTGTCAGGGGCAGGCACTGCTCTCAGCATCTAGCGAATAATCAGGTCAAAAGACAGTTGCGCCTAAGTCAATCGATTCCAATGCTTTCCCACAAAATCAGTCCCACATGGTCCATCAGTGGGAAAGACCCAGAGAGAATAGCAAAGACCCAGGCGCAGAGCCAAACACACTTGGCCTGGGATTCTGTTTACCAGCTGTGTGACCTGAGGCAAGTTACAAGTCTCCCCTGAGCCTCAGTTTTCATATTCATATTCACGAACTGGAGGCAATAATTCCTATACTCAATGGCTTGAGAGGATTACAATCAATCTGTGCCCTATTGCCGAAACCGGTTTGGCTCAGTGGATAGAGCGTCGGCCTGCGGACTGAAGGATCTCAGGTTGGATTCCAATCAAGGGCATGTATCCTGGTGACGGGCACATCCCCAGTTGCGGGCATGCAGGAGGTGGCTGGTCAATGTCTCTCTCTCATCGGTGTTTCTAACTCTCTATCCCTTTCCCTTCTGCTCTGTAAAAAATTAATAAAATATATTTTAAAAAATATATGCCCTATTGACCACTGTCTGATATTGCCCACCAATCACAGCTGTTCTAGCCATCAATGGCGTTATCGGGAAGGTTGTGTGTACCACCTCATGCACTCTGTGTTATGTACAAAGACAGGGTTTACATGTTTTATTCATGTGGAAATCAGAGTCTGCCTCACAGAGAAGCCTTTATTTGTTACCATCTTCTTCCCAGAGGGGAAAAGTCTGGGGATCCCGAGGACCAAACCAGCTGGTGATGTCCCAGCTGCCTAAACGCACGGCGGTCGCATTGCCTGTGTGTCTGCGAAGGCCAAGGAGTGATCTGGAGAGACCAGACACAGAGGCCAGAGAAGGCGCCAAGCACACCTGCCACACAGATTGCCAGGCTCAATGTCATTACCAGCTGCGTGGAAAGCAGAGGGGCCAGTCTGAGAAGTGTCCGAGCTGAGGCTGAACCGAGAGCCAGCAGCTGAGCCGGGAAAGCTTCGGCGGCTCTACTCCGGGCGCCCGCAGCCTCCAAGGACGTGACACGGACCCAGAAGATGGACGTGCTACTGGCTTCCTTTCCATACGCAGTTTCCCAGGTAGAATGGAAACCATCGCTTTGTTCCTTACGTTTCCGAGTTCCAAACAGGGGAGCTTACAGTGGAACCTCGAGATACGAGTTTAATTCGTTCTGTAACCTTGAGGCGTGGGAAACTAGGAGATGCTCGAGTCGCGGTAAACTGGTGGGTCGTATGCAGCCAGCCGATCCACGCGATGACTCCTATCTCAACTGTTGCTCGTATTTCAAAGCAAAAATCTCTCGCTCGACGGCTCGTCTCTCAAAAATCTCGTATGTTAGGGCACTCGTATCTCGAGGTACCGCTGTACCTGTGTTCCTGCAAGTCCTAAGTGGGCCAGTCTTTTCTTCCTTCTCTCGAGCGGTACGGACACTGCCAGGCGCCAGCCCCACCGTGACCAGATCATTGGGCACCGCGGCACAGCACCCAGAAACGGCGGCAGCGGCCCCTGGTTCAAATTCTGCTTCAGAATTTGAGTCCAAATGCTCAAGTGCAGCCAACCGGCCCTCAACAGAGACGCCTTCAGGCTGAGCACCAAGGTCATCAGGAGCCCGGATCTGAGCTGCAGGAAGGGAAGAGGCATGGTGACGGATGTGTGGCTCTTCCTGTCGATCGAGGAAGAGAAGAGAGCCTTGACCCTCTTCCCACCACCCCGGATTCCTACTCAGCAGCACGTGACAAGACAGACAGTCAACCATGAAAAGCCATCACTAACAAGGAATGTGGCCCAGATCGACCAAGTTCCTGCTGCCCGATTCTCTGCGGGATGAAGTCTACACAGTGGTACCTCGAGATACGAGTGCCCTCGCATACAAGATTTTTGAGATATGAGCCCTCGAGCGAGCGATTTTTGCTTTGAAATACGAGCAACAGTTGAGATAGGAGTCATCACTTGGATCGGCCAGCTGCACACGACCCACCAGTTTACCGCGACGCGAGCGTCTCATAGTTTCCCACGCCTCAAGGTTACGGAACGAATTAAACTCGTATCTCGAGGTACCACTGTACTCCAAAAGCCGGCATTGGCGGCCTCAGCATCTGGCCGCTTGCTCAGTTCCTGTCAGGCAAACATGAATTTCAGAATGGAGTCTGCCCTTCTCTGCTTCTGTTTCCCCCACATTAGTCCCTGTTTCCCCCACAGGTAGATGTTCTTGTGCCTCGATGCGCCTTTCCTCCTAATGCTGCGTCAGCTGGCAGCGTCCGTCCAGGCCCTACCCATTTAAAATCCATTTCCAGCGTCCACTCCATCACATAGTCACTCAGCCGGTGTTTATTGATTGTCTAATGCACGCTGCGCCCCGCTGTTCTGGGCACGGGGAACACAGATATTAATCAGGACAGAGAAACCGTTCATACATGGAAGCAGGTGCAGGAGGGAATGGGGTTCCCTGAGACTGCTCTCTTGTGTGCAGTCTGCCGTGTTCTCCAAACTCGTGTTACCCCCAAACTCAAATGAGAACTGCTGAGTCAACTGCAGAGTTTCCTAGTAAACATGTCTTCAGGGGCGTCTACTGCTCAGGGGGAAGGGCCAGTGGTCCATTCTCAATGGCGTCTAACTGGCTGCACAGCGGGATTGATCCTAGGTTATGGGTTCTATTTACATCAGCACCGTGTTTACCCAGAGCTCGCTACCTCCTGGTCCCAAAGTCACATCCATAGGAAACATTTCACGCATCTCATTTCTCGCATTCCTCATTCTGGATTCTTCCAGAGCTCTCCGAGGCACCTCCCACCTGCCCTGGTCTCTGCCTCTCCCTGCGTTTCCACCTCAGCTCGTTCAGGCAGGTGTCCCCAATGCTTCCTGCACCCCAAGGACCAGCATGGAGGCAGGTGAGGCGTTTGCTTTCGGTGCCAAGTTTAACGGGCACAGAACAACTTGGTAATGAAAATAAGTGATGTTTGGTGGAATATTTGTAAGTAAAATGAATACAAACAAATCCCAGATGAGCGAAGTATCCATATATTAAATACAGTGGTACCTCAAGATACGAGTGCCCTAACATACGAGATTTTTGAGATACGAGCCATCGAGCGAGGGATTTTGCTTTGAAATACGAGCAACATTTGAGATAGGAGTCATCGCGCGGATCGGCTGGCTGCACGAGACCCACCCGTTTACCGCGACTCGAGCGTCTCATAGTTTCCCACGCCTCAAGGTTACGGAATGAATTAAACTCGTATCTCTAGGTACCACTGTATTGGGAAAGTCAGAAAACTGTTCCTCTCGCCTCTTGCTCACATGTAGCTCAGCAAAGCTGTGCCCCAGTGACAGAGCGGAACAGAGATGCTACTGCATCCGGGTCCTGGGAGACACAGGGACACCTCTGTCAGCTGACTCTGGCTCAAGGCCCCTCCTCCAGCTCTGCTGAAGCTTCTTTCAAGAGCTCGCAGTCTCAGACATTCCCACCCACAGTCTCCTGTCTACTTCATTCTGGAACCTACTGGCAGAGAGGGCTGATGCTCGCTTGGCCTGCCCTGGCTGTCCCCACTGCTATGCATGCATCTCCCACAACACAATCTTGGTGTATTTCATCATAGCATCTGCTTCTCACAGACCAACATATAAGAGAATGATTCCCTTCTCTCTGAACGCCAAGACTGGGATCAACTTTACTACCCACGCATGGCCTATCGGCCCCCAGACCCCAACATTCTCTTTCTTCCTTCACAGACAAGCAGGCATTCCTGTGGCCAGACCCACGTCCTGGGTGGGAGTGGGCGTGTCCTACACAGGTGCCCATTGTACATGCAAATTTCAAACAATTAGACCTTCTCGGTAATTAAACCATTTCTCAAGCAGAGATTTTGTGTTTTGTTTGTGGATGAATGGATTGCATTTCTATCCAGGACTCTCAACTATGAATATCTACATTAATGACTAGCTGATTATTAGCGTGAAGCTTTTACCTTGAAAACATGAGTGATAGAAGGAAGTCAGTGGCTCCAGCTGAGCAAGTTCAAGTGGATTCTTGTTTTTCTCTTGTTGAACTCCTTCCAAAGGGGAGAAGGGTATTGGGGCTTCTTGTATGAAGAGAGCTGGTCCAGAGAACTCTTGAAAGTAGCTGGTCTGTGCCTGGTGTGTGGTCATGCCTGGACATAATTCTTTTTTTTATTTTATTTCATTGATTTTTCACAGAGAGAAAGGGAAAGGGACAGAAAGCCAGAAACATGGATGAGAGAGAGACATCAATCAGCTGCCTCCTGCACGCCCCCCACTGGGGATGTGCCAGCAACCAATGTACATGCCCTTGACCAGAATCGAACCTGGAACCTTTCAGTCCCCAGGCTGACACTCTATCCATTGAGCCAAACCGGTTTCGGCTGGACATAATTCCTGACCCAGGTCGTGGATTTCAGAGATCCAGGCTGGGGGGTCAGCCACAGAGGCATAGGTTATATCAATGACTTTTTGGGGTGGAATGGGGATAAAGCAGGAATTTGGGTTTGTCTACGCACATCCAGTTCCTCTTTCTAGTTCAGTAACACCCCCTCCCGGCCACCTACTGCCCTCCTGCTCCCCAGCAGAAGCAAAGCCCAGCCCAGGTCAAGATGTAGCCGGAAAGGCTGACTGTTGCGAGTCCCCAGCTACGGACAGCCACATCTCCATGGCCAGAACCCGGCTCACCGAGAGAGCTGCCTCTGGCTCTGCCCCCTCTGTCCCTGACGTGCGTCTGTGGGTTGGAGAACATTCCTCACTCAGAAGCTGTTTCGTCTTCGTTGACTCAACGCGGGGTGGGGCTCCCCGTTCCCGGCCTCAAGGCCTGGCTGGTTCCGCCGCTTTCCACACTCGCAGGTGGCGGAGACAGCTGTGCCCAGGTGATTCACGGGGTGAGTATCGGCCCTCCTCGTCCCGGGATCGCCACGCAGCGAGAATAGAACACACGGCATCGTCTTGGCATCCCAGCAAAGGGAGGACAAAGGGCAAGGACATTCCAGTAAACACCTACTGCCCGCTGGGTTCGGTGTTGTCACACTGTGCCGGTTACGTGCCAAGCATTCCTGGAGTCAGGTTGCCACGGGCAACATAGACACAAACAAGAACCTTTGTCTGCACGGGGTGCATATTCTAGTCAGGGCGGAAAAACGAAACCGAGCAATAAACAACCAAAGAAGTGCCATGTTCACGTACATAGATGTGTGTGTACGCACACACACACACACACACACCCATGTGCACACATACGAGAAGGGGTGGTAACATATAGAGAAAAATTCCATCAGGAGGGGACTTAAGTGATGGATGACGACTCCCAGGCCGGTGGCCTTTGGCCTCGGCCCCTGCGCCTGTGAAAGGAGGGTTTGCCCCAGGCTCCCTCTGTCACTGGCGCCCTCTGACACTGTGACACTCTGTCTGCCCCGCGCTGGCTCCCTCCTGAACGCCTCCAAACGACTCCGGGAACGAACCGCATCCTCACCAACTTTAACTTCCTTTGAAGGTCCATTCTCCCCTTAGTGGCTCCTGTGAGAACCACTCTCCTTTATGGCGCTCGTCACAGCTGCGATTTTATATCTGGGTGATTAATTAAACAGATTGGATTGATTAAGTTATGTGAGCCCTGTTGGACGTCTCTGCTCACTACAGTGGAACCTCGAGATACGAGTTTCATTCGTTCCGTCACCTTGAGGCGTGGGAAACTATGAGACGCTCGAGTCTCGGTAAACTGGTGGGTCGTGTGCAGCCAGCTGATCCGAGCGATGACTCCTATCTCAAATGTCGCTCGTATTTCAAAGCAAAATCGCTTGCTCGACGGCTCGTATCTCAAAAATCCCGCATGTTAGGGCACTCGTATCTCGAGGTACCACTGTATTATATTCCCGTCATTAACACGGTGCCGGGTGCCCAGTACATGATCGATAGAATTGTGATTGAGAGAATGAATGAATGAATGAAAAAATGAATATGCTCTATCTCATCTTGCTTGTTTCTGGTCTAAAGAATCTGACATTTTTCTTTTCTTTAGCATTCCTTCTTCAAGCTTTTCCCTGATATTCTCCTCTTTTCAAAATGCATGTTGCCGAGACCAGTTTGGCTCAGTGGATGGAGCGTTGGCCTGCCGACTGAAGGGTCCCAGGTTCAGTCCTGGTCAGGGGCATGTGCCTTGTTTGCAGGCACATCCCCAGTAGGGGTTTGTAGGAGGCAGCTGATCAATGTTTCTCTCTCATCGATATGTCTAACTCTCTATCTCTTTCCCTTCCTCTCTGTAAAAAATCAATAAAATATTTAAAAATAAATAACGCATGCTTTCAAAGCTAGAGGATGTAGGTACAGATTCATTCATGTCCTGGACAGAGTAAAATCTGTTTACATACTATGGAATGTGTGAGCGGAGGTGGAGGTAAGAAATTTGCATACAGGAAGCTCTGAAGATGCTTTCTTTATTTAAAAAAATATATTTTATTGATGTTTTACAGAGAGGAAGGGAGAGGGATAGAGAGTTAGAAACATCGATGAGAGAGAGACATCGACCAGCCGCCTCCTGCACACCCCCTACTGGGGATGTGCCCTCAACCAGGATACATGCCCTTGACCTGAATCAAACCCAGGACCTCTATCCACTGTGCCAAACCGGTTTCAGCTGAAGATGCTTTCTTAAATGAAGTAGAATGACACCTGAGCATGCACACACACACACACACACACACACACACACACATGCACACACACATGCACATACAGACTCCCTCTATCTCTGATAAAGCGGGCGGGTGCCGACGCCAGGGCTGTGTCCTGCCTCAGGCAACGGGCTGTCTTTCCGCTGCCTCTGGGCGTCTCTCTGCGGGCTCCTTTACACACACAGCGCATGATCTAAGCTGCGTGAAACGCAGACACGCCAGCCGGTGTGGAGACAACATTGCGAGAACAATGGAAGCGTTAACCGGCAGGCGACGGCTCGACTGCACGGAAGAACTGCACACGGGGAGGAATAACGAGAGGCTGGCCATGGGGCACCTGCTGGCGTAAGGGCATCTGGCCAAAATCCTCCTTGCCTGCGCAGCCAGATATTAATTATTCACACACTTCTCTGAAAATCCCTTATAATTTATGTAACTACATGTGTGCCCAAGTAATACACGCTCCTCATTCTGCAATGTGGGCTTGGCCATTGTCAACCAGTTCCACTGTCACAGTCGGAAGACCCCAGGGCCACTCTTTGGAGGTGCCTGGACTCAGGGGCCCCTGGGTTATCAGGGCCACGTCCTGGTGACCTGGAGGGTGGGGTGCAATATCGTAGGCTGGCCTCAACCGATCCCTCTGACCAGATGATGCTTTTCTTCTGACAGGTAGGTTACCATCCTCTAGCAACCAGCATCGCATCTGGTAGAAAAGAGAAACGCACATCCCTGCGGCTTTCTGACAAGGAAGGCGAGTATCAGATAACCATGCAAACGCAACCTTGTCGGTGCCACCGCTCCCTGCTAAGAAGATAAACAGGGTGACAGGCAGGACAAACCTCGCTCTACCGGCGACGTGTGAGAGGCCATCATTACCGAGAGCCCGGTGGAAGGAGCACGGGGCACTGCGAGGGATATGCTCTTCAGAAGCTTTTTAAAAATACATATATTTTATTGATGTTTTACAGAGAGGAAGGGAGAGGGATAGAGAGTCAGAAACATCGATGAGAGAGAGAGACATCGATCAGCTGCCTCCTGCACACCCCCTACTGGGGATGTGCCCGCAACCAAGGTATATGCCCCTGATCAGAATCGAACCTGGGACCTTTCAGTCCACAGGCCGACATTCTATCCACTGAGCCACACCGGTTTCGGCAAGGAGCACTTTTATAGAAAATACAGAACCTCATTCGTTTCGTAAATGGCCCCGCGATAAAAGAAAAAGACAACCCCTTCAATAGCCCTTCTCTGGAGATGCACGTACAGGTGTGAGAGAGATGGTAGTGAGCCCTGGGGCTTGGGGTGATCTGACTCGATCCAGAATTAGTTTGCTCATCAAATATCAAAGTGGAAGGGGTGAGGCCACAGTGAGCATCTCAAATACTGTTTGCGTTCTTGGCAGGCTGGGAGAGAGGAGTTGGTCCCAGACATTCCTGACACACAGTGTGTGTTTGAGAAAAGTTAGGTATCAGAAGAAAGAAGAGGTAATAATGGAGGAGAAGAACCAAGCAGCAGGAGGAGGAGGAGCAGTAGTAGAAGTTATAGTAACAGCTATTCTAGTCTCTAAGCTATTTCAGAACACCAGGGAAGCATGTCCAGCTGAAAAATAAAGCAGTTGAGTAACAAATTGGACTGGGCATTAAAGTGATTCTGCTGAATCCTCTGGACACATCCAGAATGTCAGTCAACAGATCAACAAGCCAATCGATCACTCTAGAAATTGTGCCTGTTGTCCCAAGTGAGACCCTGAATGGGATCAGGGCCATGTTGTCTAAAGGTCGCACTGACCCCTGAGTTCTTAACGGGATGAGCCCTTGAGGGGCAACAGCTTGGACTCGGGAGAATGAGCACGTGACTCTATTCCTCTCCCCCTGGACTCTGAGCCCCTCTCTCCCTGCCGACTTCCGGAAGCTCTCCTCTGCCCTCCTCCGGGTAACTAGTTGGGGTTATCCCCTCGGAGCAGGTGGCAAGATTTCTGGGAATATGCGCAGTGGGAGTGTCTGTGGGGAATAAATCTGAGCTCCATACCTGGGGACTCTCATTTCAAGGAAAGGCTCATAGAAAGGTCTAGTTCATTGAAAACTTGAGGGAATTCCCATGAATGTCAAACCCTCATCTCAGGTATCGGCTAGGGACCCATTCTCCAATGTGCCAGGCCAAGGTAGGTGCTGCCACTAACGTTGAAGGCTTCAGTGTGACTCGGCGGTGTTTTTATTACAATAGCAGCACAGAACGCGGGGGAATTAAGAGGACCGTGTATTCATTAATTAGCAACAAGCCATGCTTTTAGGAATATCCTTAATTATTAAAATCTCTGTCTTGGGGGCAAACAGCTAACCGGAGGTCACCCCACAACTGCCCGGCACGCCCTCTGTTCTGTACCCCAGCCTTGTTTTAGAAGCGAGTCTATTGCACTTGATACGGGGATTCTACATAATTAATGGTGACTGACTCTGAGGGAACATTTTCAAATATTAAATAAGAGCAGGGTGAGTCTTGCAGGGAATTCCGGAGAAGGTACTCACATAGAAATGAACTGAACTCTAATTCCTGTGTAACAAACCCCTTCCAGAAGCTCTCGCTTCTGCCCATCCCTCACCTTTATCCTAACCCCCACCCTATCCCGCTGCATCTGTGAAGTTCATTGTGACTTCAAAGTTCATCCGATTTCTGAGAGTTTTACACACAGTACCATATTAAGACACTGAATAAATCAATATATATTGGCAGAGTGTTTGCTTCTCTTCATATGGCTATCCACGAACCATTCTTTTTTTTTTTAAAGCCATTGGTTAACCCAGTGGCTTTTTTAAAAATATATTTTATTGATTTTTCACAGAGAGCTGTTTGGAGAGTGGTCGGGACAGAACAAGGCCAGTCAGCCTGAGGGAAGATGCGGAATTGGAGGTGCTATTCCGAGAGACAGACAGAGGAGGCCCCAACTAGAGGGGGGTGTGGAGAAGGAGAAGCGGGCTTGGTGTTTGCTGAGAGGAGGCGTGAGTGTGTTGAGATGCTGAGAGCAAAGCACCAGCGCTGAACACGTGGCTCTGAACCAGGAGAGAGAGAGAGAGAGAGAGAGAGAGAGAGAGAGAGAGAGAGAGACGGGGTGATGAATGGAGAGAGATGCCAGAGGTTGCGGACGGGAGGCGTAGGATGTCAAATCCTCTCTCCAGGAGCCGGCGAATCGCACATTGGCAACCGGATGACTTAATTGGGCTCTGATTTCAGCGATGCCCGAAAAGAGATAAGCGCGAGTGAAATCCCAGCTCTCCCTGCTGGCTTCTGGGTGGCAGCTGGTGAGGGAATAAAAGCAGGATGATCGAGATGGATGGCGGGCTTCTCGGGAGGCCTGGCTGCGCTGATAATGCGGGGGTGCTGTAATGACTGGGAGACCTTGGGCCGGAGCCCCTGGACCAGACATCCGGGTCATCTCCCGGGACTGTCACTCTTCCCAGGGCTTGAGTATCACGCCATCTCCAGAAAAATGCACCCACCAGGCAGATCGACCAGCCCTCCTGCCAGCAAGTCTCTCTCTTTTAAAATATATATATATTTTTTTATTGATTTTTTACAGAGAGGAAGGGAGAGGGATAGTTAGAAACATTGATAAGAGAGAGACATCGATCAGCCGCCTCCTGCATGCCCCCCACTGGGGATGTGCCTGCCACCAATATATATGCCCTTGACCGGAATTGAACCTGGGACATTTCAGTCTGCAGGCCGATGCTCTATCCACTGAGCCAAACCGGTTTCAGCCAGCAAGTCTCTTCATGCAGCGTTTTTCAAAGGGTTTGATTCCCAGGCGCTCCCTCTACAAATAGGAATCCCTAGGTCGCTCTTCTGAAGGCAGGTCCCAGGAGGTCCTAAAGCAGTGGTTCTCAACCTGTGGGCCGAGACCCCTTTGGGAGTCGAACGACCCTTTCACAGGGGTCGCCTAAGACCATCGGAAAATGCAGATATTTACATCACGATGCATAATAGTAGCAACATGTCATGGTTGGGGGTCACCACCCCATGAGGAGCTGTATGCAAGGGTCACGGCCTTCGGAAGGTTGAGAACCACTGTCCTAAAGGCACCTTTGTCAGCGTCTCCCCAGGTCCCTCTGTCACCAAAGGGGACCTGAGACATCTCACTCTGGCTCCTACGACCTTGAACTTGGCAACTGGTTGCTCCAGCATCGCTCACTGCTGCCTTTCCTCAGTCCTTCCGGTACCAGCTGATCTGCATGGCCTGAAGCAGCAAGAGACCCGTTTCTGCACTGACCCGTTCCTCCATGGATTCATTCATCCAACGAAGCAGGCACCAGGCATGTGCTGGACACAGGACCCACACATGGGGAAGACATGGAGTCTTCAAGGAGCTGGATACCCAGAGTCCAGCCCACTCCTGCTGGAGGGACAGGTCCCCAAGCACACCAGCCGCACTGGGCCTTCCCCCCGCCTGCCCTTCCTCCAGCTTCGCTCTCCGCTGGGGACTCCTTCCGGTCCTCGGCACCTCACCCCAGAAAGATCTGCATTTTACCTGTTCTCCCCCAGATGTAGACCCCCCTCCTGGGACTAGTTAGTCCCTTTTAGGCTGCAAACAACAGAAACACCGATGCAGCTCGTTGAAATAACGGAGAAGTCACGTGGTTCACGAAATCGCTAGAGCAGGCGGCCTGAATCCCGCTCCTCGGGCTGCTTCTGCGCTGGTCCCTCAGCTGTGTTCTCCTCTGTGTGTTGAGTCATTTCACTGCTCACCGAGGGGGGATGTCCTGGCTGCTTTGCAGAGGATCCGGGGGAGCGGGAAGCCACCCCCCACATTTCCCAACGCAATTCTTCTCCCATCGCATTGATCTGAAGTGGACCCCGAGGCCGTGAGGGAATCAATCCCCGCGGCCAGAGGACAGCCGGGTATTGATCGGGTTAGGCCTGTGCGGCCCACGCTAATGACTCTGGCGGAGCGAGAAGATTCCTCTGGTTCGTTAGGAAACACAGAGCCTGTTCCTGGAGCTGAAGGTGGAGGCTTTCCATTTCCTGGCCGCCCTCGAAATGAGGGCAGCATGGACGTCAAGGTCACGGGTGCAGGACGTGAGCAGAGCGTGGGAATGGGGCCCCTCACTGTGGCTCTGACCTCGACGTGAGTGGCAAAGGCCTGTGAGCTCCGGAGGCAAAGTTGCCCCAGGCTCCAGGCTCCGGCCTTTGACCAGAGGGGCCCAGGATGCTAACCTCCCCTCCGGATATTCCCTACCATTGAGCCACCCTGCTCGCAGAGGCCCGGGCTATTGGTTCCTCGTGCCGTTAGAGGGAGGCCAGGAGCGGACCGGAATTCCTTGTAAGCTGCCCTATTTGTTGGCGGGTGGATGGGCCTCTGATGATGGAAACAAACATTGTCCCCCTTTGGAGACGTCACTTTCAGTCTGGGTCATACACACAGGTTTTCACCGCATAAGGATTCAACCTCGGGACCAGCCACACCCTGGCTGACTTATTCTCACGTCGGGGTTCACAGAGAGACTCCCTCTGGGAAAGCAACGTTTCCTCCTTAAGAGGCCGAAGCAAGATGTCTTTAAAGACAAGAATCAAGGGGTGCGGGGGGAAGCAGATGCAGAGGCAAAGAAGCAATGAACAGACTGTCGTGCTACAGTGGGAAGGCAGGGGAGGTTGGGAAGGAGGGGCCTGGAGGAGATCAACCGA
>PVJN01043059.1:0-17969 GCA_004026805.1 Lasiurus borealis | reverse complement strand
CTCTGTCCTTCTCCCTTCCTTTCTGTAAAAAATTAATAAAATTATTTTTAAAAAAGAGGACAAACTATAATCTATTTTCATTCTACAGAGTTGGGGTTCCTCAGTGTAGTTTCTGGAATAACCTCCTCCTCCTCCTCCTCCTCCTTCTTCTTCTCCTCCTCCTCCTCCTCCTCCTCCTCCTCCTCCTCCTTCTGTATTTGCCACAAACTTATATGCATGGTGTGTTAAGTAGCAAAAAGGAAAACTTTAATCTGATTTCATTTTTTTCTTTTCTTAACCTTGAACAGATAATTAGTATGAAAGCACCAGGAATATCACCAATATAAAATTCCCTGGCAGGACCTATTACAAGGAGTGATCCAGAAGAGCCATTTGGCCAAGGTCTGTTTTTTGCAAATGACCTCAAATTTAGACTTTTGACATAGTTGCAAAAGAGATTTATATACAAGTATGCTGTGTGTATGTTATAAATATCAAAAGCACTCAGACTCTTATAAAATATGTTTTAGTATGTTTTAACTTTTAATATATATGGAAACAATAATTTGAAACAGTCAAAATGAGGTATCTCAAGATTCCACTTCTGATTGTCTCTGCTCATTGGCACTGAAAAGAGATTGTAGATGATTTCTAAGTATTTGTGTCCGTAGTACTCTATAGTTTCCAAAACTCTTAGGCATAACTATTCATTTGTACAGCAGTCCACAGGTCATAAAACCTTTTCATATTTTGTTCCATATCTCATTGGGTTTGTATAATAGTTCAGTGAGGTAAGCATAGCCCAGATGCATAAATTAAGAATTTACCATTTGCTCTTGGTTATATACCCTGTTTCCCTGAAAGTAAAACATCCCCCGAAAATAAGACCTACTTCCAGTTTTGCCTCTCGCTGTAATATAAGGCATCCCCCCCCAAATAAGACCTCCCCGATAATAAGGCCTCTCCCAAACATAAGGCGTCTGACTCCTGATTTAAAGAGACCTCGCACTGCCTGAACAGCTCCAGCTGTGGTGTGGCCAATCTGTGAGCTGGTTTGTCAGGTAATAAATTTCCTCTTTTTTTGTTCAACAATAAATGTGTACCGTATTCTTCTTCATGGAAAAATAAGACATCCCCTGAAAATAAGACCCAGCGCATCTTTGGGAGCAAAAATTAATATAAGACACTGTCTTACTTTCTGGGAAACAGGGTAGCTAGTGGCGGGCAGAATCCAAACAAAAATCCAGTTATTTGCTTTCTAATTGATTTCTCATTGTATGTACTATTTTGTCCTAAGTTTCAGTATAGGGAAAATTACATATTTTATACACACATCCTGACTCTCAGCCCATTTGACAATTAGAGACTTAGATGTTGGTTAATTTCAGCTTATTTTTCCCCATATTTTAAAACTCCTTTCCCAATTAGAAGACCATTTCCAAGAACATTCATAAAAATGAACTATATCACAAGCAAAACATTTGCAAGCCATTTATTCCTTGAAATATATATATTTTTAGACCCTTGCTTTCTTATTAAATACTAAGCCAATTGCTGACTGTCATTCAAAATGAAAAGTTCATCATTTTTCTAGCCCTGCTATATTCAGAATTATTGGAAGCAAGAATGATGCAGAAATTGAATAAACTTATCTAGGGCATGCACCTGTTTTTCCTATTTTAATGTCATTTATCTTGACTTTAGAAAGAGTGAAAGACTTTACCAGGGTAATGGATGTTTTTCTAAAGCAAATTTTTAGTTTGGGTAAGAGAATTTTAAGAGTCCCATGCTCTACTGACTGAGCTAGCCTGGCAGGTGGTAAGAGAATTTTAAATAAATAGGATAATATTTCCTGGCTGGTTGGTTTGGTTGGTTGGAGCATTGTTCTGTGCACCAAAAAGGTTATAGGCTCGGTTCCTGGTCAGGTCCCATGCCTAGGTTATGGATTTGATCCCCCACCTGGGTGCATATACGGGATATTCAATAGGTGATTCTCTTTCACCTCTCTCTCTCTCTCTCTCTCTCTCTCTCTCTCTCTCTCTTTCATAAGTTAAAATATCATTAGGTGAGAATTTAAACAATTAAGAAAATAGAATAATATATTAACATAAAATTATATTGAAAAAATGATGAAATTTTTCCCAAAAGCTGATTCTGCCTTTAAATAAATTTTCATATTTGCATTTCAATCTGAATTCCCATTGGACTGACAAAAGCTAGTGCATGACAATTCTGGTTCATGGTATTGAGTCTCTGGTTCATCGCCTTTCAGTACATCATCTGTCACTGCCAGGGAAGAGACAATTATTTAGATGCTAGTACACAAATCTAGGATTTGAGTGTTCTGAATGATTATCCACTGATAACCTGGATAGATAGGTCAAATCCCACCTGTTATTTAGTTTCCAACCACTGAGGACAGAGACAGATGAAGAGCTACCATGGAATTAATGAAAGGTAATGGTAGCTGATTTGAGTATGTAAAGCCCAACAAAGGACATTGTGGAATGTGGGGTGGTTATGGTGAGCATGGGACTAACCAACAACTGGATTCCAAATTTGAAATATAATATCATGAAGGAGAGGGGGGAAGGAACACTATTAAATTCCTATCTTAAGTATATATTCAATGTTTGTCTTGACTGGTTTTTGCAGATAAATAAGCCTCCATTTCTTAGGAGAGATGTAACCTTTAAATGCATTCCCAAATTAAAATTTAGACTTTATTAAAATATCCACTTAGTCATCAGGATGTTACCAACAAAGGAAACAAAATAGAATACCCCTTTCCTCATTATTGAAAGGATGTTAGTGATGCTTAATATATCATAGATAGAGGAGGAAATTGGATTCTATTCCTAGTCCATTGTTAATGAATTAACTTCACAAAATAATTAATCTTAACTATCCCTATTTTTTTGCTTATTGTGGAAGCAATGAGATAAGTCTTTCTGTAAAAACCAATTATCCTGAATGACACCTTTTAATTCTGTAATTCATTGATTCTCCTGAAGTTGAGAATTTGAAACCAAGTTTGGCAGTGAGCAGTTAACTTAATTATAATTGTCTTAGCATAATGACTATAGTGAATAGTGTCAAAAATGTCAAGAATAAAATAGGCAGTCATCACAATTGTAAATAGATCTACATTTGACTTTAGTGAATAGGCCACTGATAATTTTGCTTTATATTTCAAATATTTATTGAAAACCTTTTATGTTTCAGGCATTGTTCTTTATATATACAAATTTCATCGTAGGGAGAGGAATAAAAATCCCCTGCTAGAATTGAGTTAAACAATCCATGTCAAAGAAGAACAAGAAAGTTGAATTTTATAAAAAAGCTTGGTAATTTGCAAAGCACCAGAGTTGTATTCAGTCATTTAACTGTTAACTGTTAATCGTTTTTAAATAACTGAATGCAACCAAATAACTTAAAATCAAAAACACTCTGACTGAAGGTCAATTGGCTGGTATAGAAGTGGCCTACTTCCCTTCTGCTTTTTAGATTGCTCTTTTACATTCCAAGAAACAGGAATAAGCATTTTGACCAGACTACATGGTGTAAAACCAGAGTCCTAAAGTTTCTGATAATTTCTGAAAAGTATATGTAATACATAAGTGTTCTATTTAATGAGAATTTTGTTTGGAGCTGAAATGTTTCATTATATTTGATTATACTTTTTGTGAAATTATGGCTTTCCTGTTGAAATACTAAAGTTAATGTGTGGAAACAAGTGTATTTCTCCATGTGACCTAAAAACATTGGGTTGCGGACTACTGTTGAGTTTAACATTCTACTAGGTGCAAGATACTAGAAAGGTTGATTTTCTCTATTATGCCTTTACAGTGACCAGTTAAGTGAAGTATCTGAGTTGTATTTATTATTGTTTTTCAAACATATAATGGAGAGAAAATCCATCATTCTATTTTTTTTGTGTGTGTTTCTTTTTTTAATTATTGTTTACATGTATACATATCTTCACATTGCCCTCCCCAGGCATATCCTAACCCCCCAGTGTCTTGTTTTCATTGGTTATGCTTATATGCATACATACAAGTACTTTGGTTGATCTCTTATCTACCCCACCTCTCCTTAGCCTTCGTGCTATAATTTGACAGTCATTTTGATGCTTTACTGCCTCTATATCTATCCTTTTGTTCATCAGTTTATAATATTCCTCATTATCCACAAATGAGTGAGATCGTGTGGTCTTTCTCCTTTATTGACTGGCCTATTTCATTTAGCATAAGACTCTCCAGTTCCATCCAGTTGCTGCAAATGGTAAGAATTCCTTCTTTTTTATGGCAACATAGAATTCCATTGTGTAGATGTACGATAGTTTTCTGATCCACTCATCTGCTGATGGGCACCTAGGCTGTTTCCAAATAGTAGCTATTGTAAATTGTGCTGCTATGAACATAGGGGTGCATAAGTCCTTTCTGATTGGTGTTTTTAATTTCTTAGGATATATTCCTAAGAGTGGGATTGCTGGATCAAATGGGAGTTCCATTTTTATAAGTTTTTTTGAGGAAACTCCATATTGTTTTCCACAGTGGCTGCACCAGTCTGTGTTCCCACCAACAGTGCACAAGGGTTCTTTTTTCTCCCCATCCTCGCCAACACGTGTCATTTGTTGATTTGTTGATGATTGCCATTCTGACAGGTGTAATATGGTATCACATTGTGGTTTGATTTGCATCTCTCTGATAATTAGTGACTTTGAACATGTTTTCATGTTTCCCTTGGCCTTCCTTCTGTCATCTTTTGAAAAGGTGCTATTTAGGTCTGTTGCCCATTTTTATTGGATTATTTATCTTCTTTTTATTAAGTTGTATAAATTGGTTGTACATGTTGGAGATTAAACCTTTATCAGGGCTAACATTTGCAAATATGTTCTCCTATACAGTGTTCTTTCTTGTTGTTTTGTTAATGGTTTCTTTTGCTGTGCAAAAGCTTTTTATTTTGATGTAGTCCCATTTGTTTATATTTTTTTTAGCTTCCATTGCCCTTGGAGCAGTACCAGTGAAGAAGTTCTTCTGGCATATGTCTGAGATTGTGCTGCCTGTGGATTCCTCAATACTTTTATGGTTTCCTGTTTTATGTTTAAGTCCTGTATCCATTTTGAGTTTATTTTTGTATTTGGTGTAAGTTGGTGGTCCAGTTTCATATTTTTGCATGTATCTGTCCAATTTTCCCATCACCATTTTTTGAAGAGGCTATCTTGGCTCCATTGAGTGTTCATGCCTCCTTTGTCAAATATTAGTTGAGCATAGTGGTTTGGGTGGATATCTGGGTTCTCTATTATATTCCATTGGTCTATATGTCTGTTCTTGTGCCAGTACCAGGCTGTTTTGAGAACAGTTGCTTTGTAGTATAGCTTGAAATCTGGTATTGAGATCCCACCTACTTTATTCTTCTTTCTCAGAATTGCTGTAGCTATTTGTGGTCTTTTTTTTGTTCCAGATGAATCTATGAAGAATTCTTTCTAGGTCTGTGAAGTATGTCCTTGGTATATTAAAGGGTAGTGCATTGAATCTGTAGATTGCTTTGGGTAGTATGGACATTTTAATGATGTTGATTCTCCCAATCCATGAGCATGATATGCTCTTCCATCTGTTAACATCTTCCTCTATCTCTTTTTTTCAGTGTCTTTTTACCTCCTTAGGTAGGTTTATTCCTAGGTATCTTAATTTTTTGGTGTGATGGTAAATGGATTGCTTTTTTAGTCTCTCTTTCTCTCAGTTCACTATTAGTGTATATAAATGCCATAGATTTCTTGACATTAATTTTATATTGTGCTACATTGCCGAATTCATTTATTAAGTCTATTAGATTTTGGATGGAGTCCTTCGGTGTTTTATGTACAATATCATGTCATCTGCAAACAAAAACAGCTTTACTTCTTTTTCAATTTGGATGCCTTTTATTTCTTCTTGTTGTCTAACTGCAATAGCCAATACTTCCAGTACTATGTTGAACAGGAGTGGTGAGAGTGGGCATCCCTGTCTTGTTCCTGTTCTTGGGGGGAATGGTTTTAGTTTTTGCCTATTGAGTATGTTAGCTGTAGGTTTATCATATATGGCTTTTATGATGTTGAGTTATGATCCTTCTATTCCCACCTTGCTGAGAGTTTTTATCAAGAAAGGGTGTTGGATTTTGTCAAAAGCTTTTTCTGCATCAATTGATATGACTGTGATTTTTCTCTCAATTTGTTTATGTGATGTATCACATTTATTGATTTGCAGATATTGTACCATCCCTGCATTCCTGGGATGAATCCTGCTTGGTCATGGTGTATGATCTTTCTGATGTACTGCTGGATCCGATTTGCTAGAATTTTGTTGAGGATTTTGGCTTCTATGTTCATGAGTGATATTGGCCTGTAATTCTCTTTCATTGTGTTTTCTTTATCTGGGTTTGGTATTAGGGTGATGCTGGCTTCATAGAAGGTGTTTGGAATTGTTCCTTCTTCTTGAATATTTTTGAATAGTCTGAGGAGGATAGGTTTTAATTATTCCTTGAATGTTTGGTAAAATTTTCTCGTGTAGCCATCTAGTCCCTGGCTTTTGTTTGCTGGAAGCTTTTTGATGACTGCTTCAATTTCTTCCATAGTTATTGGACTATTGAGCTGTTCAGATTCCTCCTAATTGAGTTTTGGAAGGTTATTTTTTTCTAGGAATATGTCCATTTCTTGCAGATTGTCTAGTTTGTTAGTATGGAGTTGTTCATAGTATTTTTTAAACAATCCATTTTATATCTGTGGGGTCTGTTGTTATTTCTCCTCTTTCATTTCTGATTTTGTTTATTTGGATCTTCTCTCTTTGCTTCTTGGTGAGCCTGGCTAGAGGTCCATCATTCTATTTAATAGAGAAAATAAATCAGAGAAAATAAAACAAACTTTTGAAATAGTTTTTTTTTCTTTTAACAAGCCCTAATTTCTTTCTGAGCATAAAACATTAAAATTCAAAGATAATTATTTTAATAGATATAGCATATATCTTACCAAGAAAAACTTGTTAAACTGGACTTTGGAGTTAAGGATCAAAGAGGACCTAAGATACCTCCATGCTTGAAAAGAGTTAAGAAGCTTAGGTTGTAATAGAACATTTAAAGTTCATGCCTAAATTATTTTCACAATTCAAAAAATTGAGACCCAATGAAAAAAAAGGGATAACCCAGCAAGTTCATTTGTAGGAGAATTGGACTAGAGTCAGACAGTACCCATTCTGATAAAATTTGACCAATGTGCTGAGAACTCATCTGGCTTGTTGAAAAAATGAGACCATTCATCTGTAATTCATCATGTCTATATAGTATTTGTTCTTTAAGAAATCTCCAAATTATAGTTATTTTTACTTTTAGAATGACTAGTGTAATGTGTGCCATGTTAGGAAATCATTCGAATGGGAAGTCAGAGATGAATGAACGGGGAAAATCCGCTTTTGAAAGAGCAACCTCTTCTTTTACTTTGAATTATAGTATTGGGGATTTGTCAACAGGGGAAATATGAACACTTGAGAAATCTTTTGTTTTCACTCTGTTCTGCCATGGTTTTCCATAAGGAAAACCCAATAATAAACTTCTTGACATTCGTCTGTACTAGTGAAGAACTAGAAACAGTCTTGTTGCTCTTCTAGGTGCCAGGAGAATGATTCCTTTAACTTTCCAATCCAAATTTTTCAGCAATGAAGGGAAAATAAATAACAGTCTGATGAGCATCAACTAAGTGCTCTTTCTCTGGATAATTGGCTTCCTGGAAGGTGAATCAGCACTCATTTAGCAATCCAAAGCCAAGTAAGTCCTGGCCAAGGGAAAATAAAATGTAATACATTTAGTGCTAAATTAGACAGAATCCACAAGCTGAGTGTCCACGTGAATCAGAGACATGAATCACAAAGCTCTGCTCTCTTTATGGCAAATTGGCTCTGAAGATATATAAAAAAATCAGTCACTAATTTGCATGCTCTGCTTTTGATAGATTCACTTGAAGGCAATTACTATTATAGTAGCAATAATGACACCTTACAATTTTACTTTGTATAATGCCTTCTTGTGTACTCCTCATAATTTTACTTTCTCCAAGTTTAGAGGGAAAATATATGACTTTTCAAAACTGATACAAAATGATAGTTCAAAGAAAGTCCCAAGAAATACTAAAGCTCCAATTCTATAATCCAGCCTAGATTATGTTCAACCAGGATGTATGACATTTATCTGAATCCAGAATTTTATATGGGTCATTTGGGTGATATTCTATGAGAAAAGGTAATGTATAGCTTTGTGAATTTTGGTATAAAGCTTAAAATTAACTTGTATGTTTTCTCAGGGTACATCAGTTCAATGGTCAGAAGTAACTGACTACCTCCTAGTTAGTTGTCATGCGTGCTAAATTCTGAAGATTCAAATTTAAATGAGGCATTGCCTATGATTTTTAGAAAGTAATGACATCTAAATACAAAGAGCAGCAGAGACAGAGTCCCAGGATTATGGAGAAGCATGCTTTATTAATTAAATACAAGAGCTCACTATTGGCAAAACATAGAGTAAAATTTTCCCAACACTATTGAAGAGACTGCCTTGACTTCATTGTATGTTCACGTCTCCTTTGTCAAATATTAATTGAGCATAGTGGTTTGGGTCGATATCCTCATGCACTGCTACTGGGACTGCAGACTTGTTCAGCCACTGTGGAAAAGAATATAGAGTTTCCTCAAAAAACTAAAAACGGAACTCCCATTTGACCTAGTAATCCCACTTCTAGGAATATATCCCAAGAAACTAGAAACACCAATCAGAAAGGATATATGCATCCCTATGTTCATAGCAGCACAATTCACCATAGCTAAGATTTGGAAACAGCCCAAATGGCCCTCAGCAGATGAGTGGATTATAAAACATCAATTGAGTGACTTTTCTTTAGGATTAGAAGGCATTTAAACACATTTATATGCTGAGAATGAGAAGATAATAGATTAAAAATTGAAATCAAGTGTAGAGTCAAAGCACATGAAGGAGCAAGTTTTAGGAAGAAAAAACATATGGCACAAATGAACAGTCTTACTTTCAATAGGAAGATAAATACTCAGGCTCATACATTTGGAAAGAAGAATAAAAGCGTGCAGAGAAGAAAAACTATAGGTAGAATACTGGGAATGAAGGATTTCACCCCAGCAGATTCTTTGAGAGTCAAAGAGTTGAGAGCTGGGTAGAAATTTTGAGTAGAAAGGTACAGATTTGGAATTCTTATTTTGAGAAATAGGGATGAACTAATAAGTAAAAATATGGATATGCACTGTGAAGGACTCAATTGAGGTAAGAAAGCAAGGATTTGTTAAAGCATTCATATGTGTAATTTTATAAGATTCTCCTTAGCAGCTCTCTGGTTCTAAAAATAAATAAGAGGAATCTCTTACTCTTCGGGATAGCATGATGGACTTGGAGAATAGTATGTTAAGTGAAATAAGCCAATCTGAGAAAGACAAATATCACATGATCTCACTTATTTGTGTGTGGAACCTAATGAACAAAATGAATTGACCAAAAAAAAAAAAAAAAAAAAAAAAAAAAAAAAAAAAAAAAAAAAAGACCTGAAGCATGGAACAGACCGATCTACTTCAATGTGAGGATAGAGGAATGAAAAGAGAGAAACCAACAAACTTCTATCCTTATATGCATAGCCCATGGATACAGGCAACAGGGTGGTGAAGACCTGGAGTGGGTGGGTAGGGGATGGGAAGAGGGGGGTACAAGGGGGTAATAGTGGGCATCTGTAATACTATATATATATATATATATATGAAAGCAGATAGTATAAGAATTTGTAGGGCAGGTGCAGCAGCAGGGGGCAGTATTGTGTTGTGGTTAAAAGTGGAGATTTTAGCCACACACATGGCTTTGAGTCCTGGCTGTGCTACTTACAAAGCATTTAAGCTTGGACAGCCTTCTTGTCCTTTCAAGAACTTATGTTCTTCATCTATAAAATGGGGGCAGAATGTTCATAGGATTGGGAAAATTAGATGGAAGAATCTATGCAAATCGCCTGACACTTAATAAGTTTACAATAAACATTAGCTAGACATGAAACTAAAACAGAAGTGGGAGGGAGTTGAGAGGAATGATGAAACAGAACTTTATGTTATAGACCATGGGTTATAGGCACTGGGAAAAAAAGTGAGACTGTGGGGCTGCACAACTGGAAGCAAAGGAAGGAGTCAATGAAACAGATTTTTAGTAAGGGTGAAGAACAGTGGTAAAGTTAGTGAGAGAGTTAGAGATTTAAGAAATATAACAATTCTTTGCAATTACCAAGTCCATGTTGTGGTCTTACATACTCAATATTGATGACATAGGAATCTTTGAGAATTGAGAGAGTTGGGAATTGGGTAGCCAATAAGAGATGCTCCCTCTTTTGTGAAAGGCGTGGTCTTTCACCTTTGAGCCCTACTTTTCTAAAATGGTGATGATCATCTCAGGAAAGAATGATCCAACTCACATTGCCTAAATTCTCATTAGACTTGTTGATAAATCAATCACACATTGAATGTATTCACTTAGAATTATAAATAAAAGTTACAAGGAAACAGAAATGTCTCTATTGGCCATATAAACCCAATCTCCTCCCAGAAGGAAGATCATTAGATCTAAAGGTAGCTTGACATAATGTCCTGGTTGAGGGAGAATGCAGAAACATCATAGGCTCTGGTGACAAAGGAGTGCTCCCTCCACTCCAAGTACTCTCAAGGTACTAGCTTCCTTGGCATAGTTGGCAAGACTGACAGGGGCCCCCAAATTATTTTTTTTGGACTTGAACATGATTGCCCTACAATTGGTGGTACTTATTACACCATCTTTCTTGTTTAAATAGATTTGCAGTACCTTTATAACTTTCAGGATGACAACTTATACCAATTGCATTTGAGATTGGCTGCTTCCTAGGAAGACACTTTAATCTTATGAATACTACTAGAGGCCCATACAAAAATTTTGTGCATGGGTTGGGGGGGGGGGTTATCCCTCAGCCCAGCCTGCACCCTCTTCATTCTGGGACCCCTCCCAACTGCTCGCTTCTGCCTGCCAGACTGATTACCCTCTAACCACTCCCCTGACAACTCGATTGATGCCTAAATGCTCCCCTGCCAGCTTGTTTGCCCCTAACTGCCTTCCCCTGCAGGTCTGCTCCCCCAACTGCTTGGCCCTGCAGGTTTAATTGCCCTCAACTGCCCTCCTTTGCAGGCCTAGTCCCTCCCATCTTCCCTCTCTGCTGGTCATCTTGTGGTGGCCATCTTGTGCCCACATAGGGGCAGGATCTTTGACCACATGGGGGCGGTCATCTTGTGTGTTGGAGTGATGGTCAATCCACATATTATTCTTTCATTAGATAGGATAGAGGCCTGGTACATGGGTGGAGGCCAGCTGGTTTGCCCTGAAGGGTGTCCTGGATCAGGGTGGGAGTTCCCTTGGGGCATGGAGCATCCTGGGCAAGGGTCCTATGGTGGTTTGCAGGCAGCCATGCCCCCCAGTGACTCAAGCAGAGGTCCTGGTATCTGGGATTTATTTATCTTCTACAATTGAAACTTTGAGCAGTCAAGCCGCCTGCTCACTCCATGGCAGCAGCCATTTCTGTTGGGACTTATTTATCTTCTATAATTGAAACTTTGTAGCCTTGAGAGGAGGCCTGGGCTCTCCAGGATTTGTGGAAAGCTTGGCTTCCTCCATAACCAGGGAAAGTCGAGTGCTTCCCGCCTGCTTGCTCCGTGGCTGCAGCCATCTTGGTTGGCGTTAATTTGCATACTCGCTCCTGATTGGCTGATGAGAGTGTCTTATGGGTATGGCTTGTGGGTATAGTGTAATTTGCATATTACTCTTTTTTAATTAAATCTTTATTATTCAGATTATTACATTTGTTTCTCTTTTTTCCCCTCCATAGCTCCCCTCCACCCGGCCCCCACCTCTCCTTCTAACCTTACCTCCCTGCCATTGATGAGTCCATAGGTGTATGATTTTTGTCCAGTCTCTCCCTGCACCCCCCTCACCCCTTTCCCCCAGGGAATTATCAGTCCACTCCCTTTCTGTGCTCCTGATTCTATTATATTCACCAGTTTATTCTGTTGATCAAATTTTTAATTCACTTAATTTTTAGATTCATTTGTTGATAGATATGTATTTGTTGTTCATAATTTTTTATCTTTTACTTTTTTCTTCTTTCTCTCCTTAAAAAATATCTTTCAGCATTTCATATAATACTGGTTTGGAGTTGATAAACTCCTTTAGCTTTTTCTTGTCTGTGAAGCTCTTTATCTGCTCTTCAATTCTGAATGATAGCTTTTCTGGATAGAGTATTCTTGGTTGTAGGTTCTTGCTATCCATCATGTTGAATATTTCTCGCCACTCAGGTCTGGCCTGCATCTTTTCTGTTGAGAAATCAGCTAACAATTGTATGGGTGCTCCCTTGTAGGTAATGAACTGTTTTTCTCTTGCTGCTTTTAATATTCTCTCTTTGTCTTTTGCTTTTGGTATTTTAATGATGATGTGTCTTGGTGTGGTCCTCTTTGGATTCCTTTTATATGGGGTTCTGTGTGCTTCCTGGACTTGTAAGTCTATTTCTTTCACCAGATGTGGGAAGTTTTCAGTCATTATTTCTTCAAATAGGTTTTCAGTATCTTGTTCTCTCTCTTCTTCTGGTACCCCCAAAATTCTGATGTTGGTACGCTTGAAGCTGTTCCAGAGGCTCCTTACATTATCTTCACATTTTTGGATTCTTTTTTCTTCTTGCTTTTCCAGTTGACTGTTTTCTGATTTTTTATATTTCAAATTTTTGACTTGATTCTTGCCTTCCTCTAGTCTGCTGTTAGGTTTCTGTATAATATTTTCTATTTCATTCCGTGAATGTTTAATTTCTAGTTGGTCTTTTTCCATCTCCTCTTGGGCCTCACTAAATTTGTCCAACTTTTCTACGATATTCTTGAAAAAACTTATAACCATTGTTTTGAACTCTATATCTAGTCTTTTGTTTTCCTCCATTTCTTTTGCTTGTGATCTCTTCCTTTGTCTTGGCATTTTCTATGCTGGGAGAACTTCTGTGTTGGATTCAGTCCTGATATAAGGCTTGTAAAACTGCAAAAGTCTCTTGGTTAAGCTTGGAATGGGTGGAGTCTCAATGCTTAAGGGACTGCCTTGCCTTCCAGTTGGCCCCGCCCCCCATAGCCCCTGATCTCATGTGACTCTGGGAAATCAATCCCTGGAGCAGTTCCTGTGCCCATGCCCAGTGCCTCTAGACTGCTGCCCCTCCTGGCTCCCCAGCGCTCTGGAACCATATGAGTCTGGTTTGCCAGCGTTTCACACAAAACTGGGGTTTAGCAGAGTTAGAAATGGTGCAGATGGGAGGCTCTGTCTCCCGCCCACGCATGAAAGCCAGCAGCACAATCAACAGTCGGTTTTCTGCTGCAGTGCTTTGCGCGCCACCAGATTTCTGTTCTTGCATGACTCCCCTAAATTTCTGTGCACTTCTCCCTTTTCACAGTCCAAACTTCCTTCATATGAGTCTCGCCTGGACCTGGGTTTCAGTGCCATAGTATAAGGGGTTCAATGTTTGGAGTCTCTGTCTCCCTCTACATACCCAGAAAAAGCCAGCCAGGTACTCCGGCACCCACTCTCTCCATGTGCGCATCTCTGTACCTCAGCTTTTTGCAGGTCCTCTGGGTCTCCGTGAGCCCCTCTCTTTTCTTCTAGTTGTAGAATTTCCACTCAGCTAGCTTTCTTGTGGTTCTAGATGGTGTCGGTTCTGTCCTTTAGTTGTAGTTTTGAAATTGTTGTGCGAGGCAGCACATATTACTCTTTTATTAGATAGGATGTCATCCTGCTGCATGGGTAACTTCAGCTAAGGTTTCCGATTGCCAGCTGCTTCTAATCACAGGTGAATTTCAAGAAGAAAAAAATCCTTTTCAGATAGTTTCCTATTTCACCCTTTTAACTCTTGCATGTCTACTTTGGTTCCATATCATCTTAGCTGTTTTTATCCTCTTTGAGACTGTTCATAAACTAATAAAATGTACATAACTAAAGTATATACTGCTAATGTATATAACTAGTGTTTATACTGCTAAGGATACTTTAAGTTTTTCATAAAAGTCATTGCTTGAATATTTCACATGCACAACATAAAACATCCAAGTTTTAAAATGTAAAATAAAAAAAATTAAGTGTTCAGATAAATCTTTGCTAGCTGCTTTCATTGGGAAAACTGTTATGTGTGTAATATATCAATTGACATCAGATCATTTGAGATGGCCTCTACAATTTCTTCTTTCTGTAATTAATGAAATATATCCATAAAAGTTAATCCCCTTTCCCAAGGCCATACAGCCATCTTAGTTGCATTTCAGAACAAACAGGAGAGTACTTACAGCTGCTAAAGTCATATATGTGGGGACCTATAACTCTCACCATCCCCTTCAACTTGGTGCTATCTCAATTTGTCTGGAAAATAAATCCTTGATAAATATTTTCTAGTCAATATGCAGTTATTAGAAAAAAACATCAGTTATGTTGAATATGTTAACTATTAATACCCTCAAGCACACTTTTAAAGGAATCTAAAGAAAAAAAGAAGGTGAAAGGGGTAGATAGATGCACTACCATGCATTACATAAATCTTTGTTGCTTTGAAAACACATATCATTGTACACATATCATTGTGTCCAAACCAGAGATCATGAGAATATGTACAGGCTACATGGACTTTTGCAGAGATTCAATATTTAAGATGAAAAAATAAAGTAACATTACTCTTTTGTTAACATGGGTTCTGATTGAATTAACCACTCATACTGTGTCTGATAAATGTCCCAATTTATGGTTTCACTAAAATGTCTGAATAAATATTCCTTTTAATTTTCTGCAACTGAAAAGGAGAAAGGATTGACCTTTTAATATGCTTATTTTCATCCTATATAATCAATGTTATGTATTTCAGAAGAAACCAACTGCAGCATTCTTAGTACCAACAGAGGGAGCTCAAAGACAAAATGAGAAACTGCAGGAACAAAGAGAAGAATGAGAGCTTTTGGAGGGGTGGGATGGTGTTCAAGACTGCATAACTAGAAACAAAGTCAGCAGCAAAAATAATTACTGAAAAAGTGCAGAGATGACATAAATGAAGTCAAGTTTTGAAATCAATTAAAAGGGTCACTTTTCAACTCCCACTGTCACTGCTTCCACTTCCTTCCATCTGCTGATTAGAATGAATTCAACGAGGTAATATTTGCATCTATTTTCAGATGAATGCAAGGAATAGCTAAGCAATTTTTGAAACTTTCTACTTGATTCCTTTAAACATTGCTCTGAAAATATCTTAATACTAGGGGCCCAGTGCACAGATTCATGCACATTGAAAAGAAAATAATTAGAAAATTATTACAGCCCAAACCGGTTTGGCTCAGTAGATAGAGCATCGGTCTGTGGACTAAAAGGTCCCAGGTTTGATTCCAATCAAGGGCATGTATCTTGGTTGCGGTCACATCCCGAGTAGGGGGTGTGCAGGAGGCGGCTGATCAATGTCTCTCTCATCAATGTTTCTAACTCTCTATCCTTCTTCCTTCCTCTGTAAAAAATCAATAAAATATATTTTTTAAAAAAGAAAAATATTATAATATTGCTATTCATCCTTTCTTTATAATAGAAGTGTCAACCAAATTCATGATTGACAATGATAGATGGAAACACATGCTTAAGATTATTGCCAGCAAGAGCAATAGCTTTATATGTATTGTGCATGTGTGAATCATTTATATATATAGAATAAACTTGCTTAATTAAACCTGCTTTCTGATGTAGCTAAACATTTTCCAGCCCAATGAAGCAACCCAAGTTCTCTTTCAGGTAATTGTCAGCAACACAGCAGTAAATATAAACATGAAGCAGATTATTGTTGTTGGTCATGCAGGGAGAACAAAGAATAAAATTTTTAACTGTTGCAGTGTTTGACTGTATTCTGCACCCCCTCAGTGAGAAAATCTGAAGTAATTTTCAAGGTTTACCATTTCTTACTTCTTTTCAGTTCAATCAAGTTTCTAAACTTTCTAAACCTCCATTTTCCAACTAATGAAAAGAAAATAAGATTCCACCAAATCTCCTATCTACTTATTCCAGGACTTCTTTGAGGATCAAATGAGATGAGGTATGGGAAAATATTTCATAGACATTTGGTTAAAGTATGAAATGTTTGCACATGGATATAAAGTATGTCATGTTCTTGGGCGGCAAGGAGACTAGTTGTCCCTAGGGAGAGAGGAAGCTAGGCATTGCTATGTGACATTATTACCCAATGCCCACAGCAAACATTTCAGGCTGGGCTGGGCTGTGGGCCACATTTTGCACCATGGAGTCTCTGCAGTGTCAACTGTGATTTGGTGGGCTGTCCCTCTGGGGTGATGGTGGGGCCTGTGTCCCACCTGGGGGAAGCCAAATGTTGCTTTGTAGGTACCAGGTCCATGGTGCCAGTGGACGTCATGGCAGCTCCTGCATTGAGTGTTTGCCCCTGGTGGTCAGTGCACATCATAGTGACTGGTCAGCTGGTTGGACACTTAGTGTATCAGCTTTTTACATATATAGATATGTGGTCTTAGAGGATCAAATTAATTAATTATAAATCAACTAGAGGCACGGTGCACAAATTCATGCATAGGCCTGCAGTGATATGGCCAAAAATTGCAGTCCAATGCCACCTGCAGCTCCTACTTGCCACTTCTGCTCATCTCAGCCCCACTGTGACTGCTGTAGGCTTGTGCCCAATCAGTCCTAATTGGAAGAGACTTGCACTGCCACAGCAGTGCTCCCCAGCCATAAGCCCTGCATCTGGTGCCCTCCAAGAGTAATGGCCTGCAGGATTGGGGTGAAACTGGCTCTCTGACATCCCCTGAGGGATTGCGAGTGGGTGCAGGTCAGGCTGAGGGACTCCACCTGTGCATAATTGGGCCACGGAGGGACCACGGGAAGGCTCCAGGGCTTGTCCAGTCCATCTTTCCCAGTCCTTATCGAATGGACCCTAATAGCAAGCTAACCTACCAGTTGGAGAATCTGCCCCCTGGTGGTCAGTGAATATCATAGCGAGTGATTGGGCGGCCTTAGCATATCATTAGCATATTATGCTTTGATTGGTTGTTCAGTTGTTCTGCCACTCAGTCTATTTGCATATTAACCTTTAATTATATAGAATTTGAAGCTGTTTTTACTACATAGTGATTCTCTATCTTTTAATGCTCACGTACCTTTATTTTAAGATATTTTTCTTTTCCTGAGCATACATTTTCTTATAAACTTGATCTAAATAAACATTATAGCTCATATATATGTGGAGTCCTAACTCAAACCATTGTTGTGTAAACAACTTTATGCTCCACCTACATTCACATATTAATTTATCTAACATATATTTATTGAGAATCTATAGACTGTCATATATAGTGCTATGACCTAAGGACCACCAGGGAATATGATGGAGAAACTTATAATCTGGTGCAAATAACAGGCAATAACTAATCAAATAAATAAGATAATTTTATAGACATTCTATGAAGAAAAGAGGATAATGTGAAAGAGTGACTAGTATGGGAGAGAAGGCATGCTTCTCTGAGGGAGTGATATTAGCACAAAAAACTAAATAAGGAGACAGCCATGCAAATATCCAGCCAGGTTAGACAACCTTGCTTAAAGGACTTGTGAGTCATATGATACTGTCTCAACTACTCAACAAAAGTAGACACAGTCAATAGCAAACAAATGGGTAAGACTGTGTTATAATAAAACTTTACTTACAAAACAGAACCATAAAATGGAAAGAATCTTCTTGGCAAAGTGATCAGCAAAATCAAGTCCAAAATCATAGATTAGTTTGGTGTTTTATAGGAATAAAAGGTCTAGTGTGGCTGGTATATAGTGAGCAATGCAAGAGTGATCCTATTTTAAGTGAGAGAGGTAAATAGTGATCAGAC